>CAUVYP010000214.1:0-22500 GCA_963556195.1 Sepiola atlantica | reverse complement strand
GCACAAGACAGACCCATAGACCGGCGTAAATCAAGCCCTGAAGGCCAAGACAATACCAGTCTATGGGGTGCAGTATCCATCGGAACAGATACTACACTTTGATCTTAGCCAAAAGGCCAAGAATTAGTAGATAAATCAATTTCGTTTCATGTGATGAGATTTTATGCATTTATAATGATGTTATAAGGGTCTTTCTGACGAATGTACTACCGGGGAATTTATTGCAAAATAATTATACTCCAAAGAATTGACCCACCTGATGTATTTTCTTTCTTAACTCTGAGGGGTTTTTTTTTGTGGGCCAGATGGTTTTGTATGAACGTTTAGGACATTGATTGTCAGATACACTGAATAAATTTATTATTGACAAACAATTTATTGATATTTTTCGGTCATCGTATGGAAAATATTTTTTCTGGATTAAAAAAAAAAACTTTATTAATTAATAATATATATATATATATATATATATATATATATATATATATATAATTATTAATGACAATATATGTACTACCATATACCATCAGTTCCTTTTACTTTGTAGTCTCCTTTGAAGATTCAGCTCAATGCTTGTCAATTATTGATAACAGAGCAAAATATAAGTCAGTTTATATTATATTCCAATAACCATGGTTTTATTTTTTATTTTTATTTTTTCACATTTCCAAAAAATATAAAATTTCTGTGAGATATATTTTTAACGGTCCGTTTCATTTGTCTTGTGCCAAACAACATTTTTATGCCAATATCGTCTCTGCAACACTACAAAATCATCAGAAAAAATTCACGAATAGTAAAAGGTTCTTGGATTAAAGTGTCTTGAAAACACCTACACTATACAGTAGTTTCATTTTAGGGTGAAAACAAACAAAAAACAAACAAAAAGAGAGAGCCAACACTCACACGTGTGAGATCCCACTATTACGCCATTTTGAATTTTTCGTTCGAAGCTAGTATATCCTAAAAAGTAGTGCGAACAATTTTAAAATTTTAATTCAGTATGTTTTTTGTTTGTTTTCACCCTAAAATTAAACTGCTGTATAGTGTAGGTGTTTACAAGACACTGTAATCCAAGAACTTTTTACTCTTTGTGAATTTTTTCTGATGATTTTGTAGTGTTGCAGAGACGATATTGACATAAAAATGTTGTTTGGCACAAGACAAATGAAACGGACCGTTAAAAATATATCTCACAGAAATGTTATATTTTTTGGAAATGTGAAAAAATAAAAATAAAAATAATAAAATAAAACCATGGTTATTGGAATATAATATAAACTGACATATATATATATATATATATATATATATATATATATATATTCAACATATTGGCTATATTTTAAATAGGATGACCCCTAGAGTAAATGTGGTATTGTTATGACTGAAATGATTCCAGCTAAGAGTAAGATAGTGTAAAATAGACGATGACCAACAACTCCCCTCTCCACACTTTAGATGGCCTTGTGCCATGTTATATTTCTTTAGCAAATAAATAATTGAAAGTGTAGTATATGTTCTTATACTACAGTTTATCTGTTCTGTGATCTGTCAGTGAAGGAGAAACCATTCTAGACTGAGGCAATTTTAATTTCTCTCCCAATCTAGAGTGCCCCTTCTTGGAGAGCCGGATTCCACACATAAAACCGACCTTGTGTCTAACTCTGCCTATGTGGGGAGATAAGTGAATAGGATGACATGTAATTAATAACACCCTTTACTAAATCATTCCCCTCCAAAATGCGATTCTACTTTTTTAGGCGATTACATATGAACACCCTGAAAAACTTGGCAGAAAGAAAAAAAAGAAAGGATTTTATAATTTAAAGTGGGTGATTAGTTTTGTATATAAATTTCCAAGCCATTCTAAATTTTTAGAGCTGTACATAACATTTTTTTTACCACTAACCCTAAGTCCAACTAGAATGATTATAAAACCACGCGCAATCGCTTAAAAAAGTTGGTACCCCACAAATACAGGCACATAATTTTTCTCCCATAGCAAATTTTAAAAATGCTAGAATGGATCATTATCCATTTGTGTCGTCGTCGTGAACCCAGGTTCTTGCTTGTCTGCGGATACTAAACCACTCGTATACCGATGTTTATGAAAATGGTTTATTACAAAGAGAAGAACCATCACAGAAAATATCAGAGCGCCGGGTTACTTGAGAGAGAGAGAGAAAGACAGCTCTCTAGACACGTCTTTCGTTCTTGAATTATCGCCAGACAGGAGATCGAAAATCTCCCTCCGGAAATCCCATAGTTTAGCGACTTCCATCTGAGGTCACCTCTGACCCTTAAAAGTGTCACCTCTGACCCTTAAAAGTGTCACCTCTGACCCTTAAAAGTATCACTCAAACTTTTCTGTTCAAAACAAGGACCTTGTTATATAACAATAGTTTTACGGTTGGGCCTCCTGTGCACATTGGGTAAACCGGGCCTGACTGATTGTACTTGTATTCAATTTCTTTACGTACCAGTGAAATGATAAATACATAAATAGTAAATTTGAATAAAATATTTTGATTAAATTGTAGGCAGATTAAAGGTTAGACTGCAGGACTTGCTGTCTGTGTATTCTTCCATTGATTGTATTACAGAAATGTTTCATTAAAATAGTTGTATTTTTTGTGTTTTTTTAACTCATGAAATTGAGTTAAAATTTCATTCAATCCACTGCATTAATATTAATAATAACGAGAAAAACATGGACACCCACAACTTATATCTGCAGGAAACAAATGTATATTTAATGAGTCATCATCATTGTCATCATATTCGGTTTCGCATCTGTTTTACATGCTGGCATGCGTTGGACGACTTTTAGATATTGACTTCCAAACAAACCTATCTCTGCCAGGTCTTTATTTATCCCTCTTTCTCTTAAGTCCGTTCTTATCACTTCCTCCTGTATTTTCCTTGGCCTTCCCCTGTGAACTGAACCTGCTACCTCAACTGTGCTACATTTTCTAACCCAAGAACTCTCATCCATTCTTTCAACGTGGCCATAGCAGAAATAATGGATTGGGTTTACATTTGTTGGAAAAAGAGTAATTTAGAACTCATCTTATTACCACAACTGCTAAGAACTTTCTTTCTTTCTCCATGTACCCAAGATCAAACGAAATTCCCAAGAACTTCCCATCTGTGGAAACTATGCAACCGGACTGCTTCCCTGCAGTCTACAACAGGGTCTTCTTAAAACCGAATGGCAACAAATATTTGTAATAAATCATTTTGTTCATTCCATTCTACATTTTCAATCTTCACATAGTATTCATCATCACTCAACAGGCAATCCATTTCATTTGACTTTTATTCTTGAGTGTTTTTCACCTTTGATAAGTGGTGGCTCATTCGTAAATAAAACTAAGATACCAGAGGTTCTGATTGGTTGAGATAAGTCTTTAAAATTAGAACTTGCAGTTACCTCCCTTGTTTTATATCTTTTTTTATATACTTTTATTCACCCCAAATAAGGCAAATTGCAACTGAAGCATAAGCGGCAATTGTGACGGGGCCAGATTTGTAGGGTGGCAACGTGAGTGGGGTGTTGGGCAGCTAGATGTTTGTTCACATTACATTTAAATTTCTGCATGTTGGGTAGCAAGATGTTTGTTCACATTACATTTAAATTTCTGCATGTTGGGCAGCTAGATGTTTGTTCACATTACATTTAAATTTCTGCATGTTGGGCAGAAAGATGTTTGTTCACATTACATTTAAATTTCTGCATGTTGGGCAGAAAGATGTTTGTTCACATTACATTTAAATTTCTGCATGTTGGGCAGCTAGATGTTTGTTCACATTACATTTAAATTTCTGCATGTTGGGCAGCAAGATGTTTGTTCACATTACATTTAAATTTCTGCATGTTGGGCAGCAAGATGTTTGTTCACATTACATTTAAATTTCTGCATGTTGAGCAGCTAGATGTTTGTTATCATTACATTTAAATTTCTGCATGTTGAGCAGCTAGATGTTTGTTAACATTACATTTAAATTTCTACATGTTGGGCAGCAAGATGTTTGTTCACATTACATTTAAATTTCTGCATGTTGGGCAGCAAGATGTTTGTTCACATTACATTTAAATTTCTGTATGTTGGGCAGCAAGATGTTTGTTCACATTACATTTAAATTTCTACATGTTGGGCAGCAAGATGTTTGTTCACATTACATTTAAATTTCTACATGTTGGGCAGCAAGATGTTTGTTCACATTACATTTAAATTTCTGTATGTTGGGCAGCAAGATGTTTGTTCACATTACATTTAAATTACTGCATGTTGGGCAACGAGATGTTTGTTCACATTACATTTAAATTTCTGTATGTTGGGCAGCTAGATGTTTGTTCACATTACATTTAAATTTCTGCATGTTGGACAGAAAGATGTTTGTTCACATTACATTTAAATTTCTGCATGTTGGGCAGCAAGATGTTTGTTCACATTACATTTAAATTTCTGCATGTTGGGCAGCTAGATGTTTGTTCACATTACATTTAAATTTCTGCATGTTGGGCAGCTAGATGTTTGTTCACATTACATTTAAATTTCTGCATGTTGGGCAGCAAGATGTTTGTTCACATTACATTTAAATTTCTGCATGTTGGGCAGAAAGATGTTTGTTCACATTACATTAAAATTTCTGCATGTTGGCCAGCAAGATGTTTGTTCACATTACATTTAAATTTCTGCATGTTGGGCAGCTAGATGTTTGTTCACATTACATTTAAATTTCTGCATGTTGGGCAGCAAGATGTTTGTTCACATTACATTTAAATTTCTGCATGTTGGGCAGCAAGATGTTTGTTCACATTACATTTAAATTTCTGCATGTTGGGCAGCAAGATGTTTGTTCACATTACATTTAAATTTCTGCATGTTGGGCAGAAAGATGTTTGTTCACATTACATTTAAATTTCTGCATGTTGGGCAGCTAGATTTTTGTTCACATTACATTTAAATTTCTGCATGTTGGCCAGCAAGATGTTTGTTCACATTACATTTAAATTTCTGCATGTTGGGCAGCAAGATGTTTGTTCACATTACATTTAAATTTCTGCATGTTGAACAGCTAGATGTTTGTTCACATTACATTTAAATTTCTGCATGTTGAACAGCAAGATGTTTGTTCACATTACATTTAAATTTCTGCATGTTGGACAGAAAGATGTTTGTTCACATTACATTTAAATTTCTGCATGTTGGGCAGCAAGATGTTTGTTCACATTACATTTAAATTTCTGCATGTTGGCCAGCAAGATGTTTGTTCACATTACATTTAAATTTCTGCATGTTGAACAGCTAGATGTTTGTTCATATTACATTTAAATTTCTGCATGTTGGGCAGAAAGATGTTTGTTCATATTACATTTAAATTTCTGCATGTTGGGCAGCTAGATGTTTGTTCACATTACATTTAAATTTCTGCATGTTGAACAGCTAGATGTTTGTTCATATTACATTTAAATTTCTGCATGTTGGGCAGCTAGATGTTTGTTCATATTACATTTAAATTTCTGCATGTTGGGCAGCTAGATTTTTGTTCACATTACATTTAAATTTCTGCATGTTGGGCAGCAAGATGTTTGTTCACATTACATTTAAATTTCTGCATGTTGGGCAGAAAGATCTTTGTTCACATTACATTTAAATTTCTGCATGTTGAACAGCTAGATGTTTGTTCACATTACATTTAAATTTCTGCATGTTGGGCAGCAAGATCTTTGTTCACATTACATTTAAATTTCTGCATGTTGAACAGCTAGATGTTTGTTCATATTACATTTAAATTTCTGCATGTTGGGCAGCTAGATGTTTGTTCACATTACATTTAAATTTCTGCATGTTGGGCAGCAAGATGTTTGTTCACATTACATTTAAATTTCTACATGTTGGGCAGCTAGATGTTTGTTCCCATTACATTTAAATTTCTGCATGTTGGGCAGCTAGATGTTTGTTCACATTACATTTAAATTTCTGCATGTTGGGCAGCAAGATGTTTGTTCACATTACATTTAAATTTCTGCATGTTGGACAGCAAGATGTTTGTTCACATTACATTTAAATTTCTGCATGTTGAACAGCTAGATGTTTGTTCACATTACATTTAAATTTCTGCATGTTGAACAGCAAGATGTTTGTTCACATTACATTTAAATTTCTGCATGTTGGACAGAAAGATGTTTGTTCACATTACATTTAAATTTCTGCATGTTGGGCAGCAAGATGTTTGTTCACATTACATTTAAATTTCTGCATGTTGGCCAGCAAGATCTTTGTTCACATTACATTTAAATTTCTGCATGTTGAACAGCTAGATGTTTGTTCATATTACATTTAAATTTCTGCATGTTGGGCAGCTAGATGTTTGTTCACATTACATTTAAATTTTTGCATGTTGGGCAGCAAGATGTTTGTTCACATTACATTTAAATTTCTACATGTTGGGCAGCAAGATGTTTGTTCCCATTACATTTAAATTTCTGCATGTTGGGCAGCTAGATGTTTGTTCACATTACATTTAAATTCTGCGGTTCGAGGAAAGGAGCTATTAAAGTAGGAACCATTTTCTGGCATCTAGGGACCTCTACAATGAAGGGGTAAATTTTTGCTGCAAGTCTGGTTGGTCGGAGGTATTTTTGTTTAGTTTAGTTTTGTTTTGTTTAGGGGGTACAAGTGCAGTAAATTCATCAGAGCACATTCTGTGGAATTGTGAAAAAGTACAGGGATGTAAAACTGAGGTGAGGTAACAGTGGCTGGAGCTTGGTAGACAGTGTGGGGCCTATTATATTAGAAACTCTTTTTTGCACCCTGTCCAAGAGAGAGAGAGAGGCTAGTGGTTTGTGCACTAACTCAGATGTGGCAACAATACTCCATGCATGGGCAAATGGTGGCTTTATAGAGATATAGGATTACTGGCAGGGAATGTATTGCAAGAGGAACCCAGCGATTTTAGCTCAGTCGCGTACCTTCAATAGAAATAACGATACAATAGTAAAGGAGGCCAGTACCAAGGCCACCGAGAGTTACTACAGGCCTGTTAGCTCGAAAATGACGTCACTGCATTGCGTGTCAAACAATGGCCGTCGTAATAATAATAAGACATTTCGCCTTCTCCATTCACTAAATAAACCCATCAAAATTCAGGAAATCAACCAATTTTAATTAAATTTTCAGTATGTATTAATTAATGATCACGGAATATAATAAATTCATTACTTTATTATAGTTGTGCAAATGTATTATTTCCTGTAAACAAAAACCACATTTACTAAAGTTATCCAAAATATCAAAACATGTTGACCATACGATATTGTAAATATTTAAAACAAAGCATTAGAAAACTGTAAGAAGTTTTCTAGCCCAGTAGAGGGAGCCTGCTGTTTTGGCAGCAGACTTGGTAACATCTTTCTAATTCATTCTGAGAATGTCAGGCTGATGGGTTTGAACGCTGGACTCTTGAGAAGGTTCTCATCGGCCATCGCAACCGCTGGTTGGGAAAGTTTCTTATTGATGTTCAATGAAAGGATACTTGCACTGACTTTCTTACTTGCTCTGATTGCCTTCCCATTTTAAAAGGTGTGCAACTTCCTGAAAGTTTTTTTTTATATTGCTGCTGTCAAAGAAAGGTTTGAATCTTTTGAATAACACATTTTTTCTTCTTTTTAAACAAAATGGAATTTAGGACACACAAGTGTTTATTACAGGAAAACGGGAAACGTTTGTCAAGTTTTCCTTTTAGCATTTCCAATATTTACATTGCCAAAATCTTTTCTGAATAAATTTGCCGATAATTTCCACCCCCGCCTCCAACCCTTCTTGTTTTCTTTCAATTTTTTGTTGTTTATTTATTTATTCCACCCGCATTAATCTACTTATATGTTTAGAGTTTTTTTTGTTTTGCTTGCATGTTTTCCATGGTTAAAAACGTGTTTGGGAAATATGTGTGAAATGAAGCGTTAACGATATGCTTGATTGATTTCATTATTAATACTTACATATTACAATTCATTTCTGCGAGACGTGTGTACAAATGTGTTTTCCCCCTATTTGTAAGGAAATCTTAAGGTAAAACATACATTAAACTCCCTATCAGATTGGTATATATAACAGAAACTTGGATATGCTAATATACTATATATATATATATATACATATATATATATATATATATATATATATATATATATATGATAGGTAGATATAATAAAGTCGGATGGATTTTAAAAGTTGGACCTAAATAGCATTTAAGCTGACAGATCAAGGGAGGTGCGAGAGCGCTCTATCCCGTAATAGACTCACGAATGGCCTATGCTGGAAATCTCATTTCTTTGATCAATCATAACTCAAAACCAATAAACCAAATTAGTTAAAACTTTGCACAAACTTTTTATTTGATAGGTTCTATAAGTGTGTAGAATTTCAGCATCATTAGTCAAGGCAACCCAGAGATCCAGAAAGTTCAATCATGAAATCATGTTATGTGTGTACGTACGTATGTGCCACCCTGTATCTCATCAACTATTTGATGGATTCAGCTGATTATTTGCAGAGATAGAGGTTCTAGGGTCTAGTTGACGGTATTTTAATTTCAATTTACCATATACCTTAGTTTTCCAGAAAATTCCAATAAACCTTTAAAATGACCAGTATTCATACACTTTATTCTATATCTTATCGACCATTTGATGGATTCAGCTGATTTTTGGCAAAGATAGAGGTTCAAGAAAATTCTCAAATTTTTACACTTTTATTGTCATTAAGGGTATGCGAGCACAACAGGGCTATGTATTTTACTGGTAGGAATTTTTCTTCAGCGCACCTCACACACTTCATCCACTCATGCATAGAGATTTATACTGTAGTGATGTGATAATGAAATGGTTTGGTTGATATGTAGTCATACCCTTAATTAATTACAATAAAAGTGTAAAAATTTGGGAATTTCCTTGCTTTTGTACATTTAGTGTATATGAATTTTCATCTTAACCTTATTAAGGGCATATGATTTCAGTATGCTGGCATTTTTCATGGAATATATATATATATATATATATATATATATAAATAATAGGATGCTAAATACCAATGACCATTTCTTTATTCAGTTTTTTAAATTCAAAAGATTCATATAACTTTATGGTCTCTTTCGTACATACACGAACAACCAGAAACATATATATATATATATATATATATATATATATGCACATAAATATCTAAAAATTGTGTCTAGAAACATCAAGAGGCAAAATCATAAAAACAAACACGCACATTAAAGTAGAATGCATAAAATAATGCTTTTAATAATCTAATTTTGTATCTGATACTATGAGTTTTCTAAGAAGTCGGGTATTTTGTTAATTGTATCTTGTATTCAATATCTTTTCAAATAGAACTTTATAACATAATTTTTATTCAAATGTATCAGCATAACATATTAATACATTAAAATGCTTCTGATGAATGAATAAACCATGAAACTGCAGTAAAGTAGCTGTTTATGAAAATATATATTGAACCCTGTATGTTTATATGTAAAAAGTCTGCTGTCATAATTGAGCTTTGTTTCAGAATCATATCTGAACCATCGTTTCTTAAAGGTTGTTTATATATATATATAAACAACCTTTAAAAAACGATGGTTCAGATATGATTCTGAAACAAAGCTGATGAGTCCCGATTTAAAAAAAAAAAAATTAAAAAGAAAAGGACGAAACGTATACGTACATAGATAATACACAATAACAAATATTTATTATTTGTCGCTCCTCGAAAAAGTAGAGCATTGTAATGGTAGCATTAACACAGCATGACGTCACATGATTTATAATGCATCGTTCCTTCCCTTAAAAGAAGTAGAATGCTTAGACGTTAAACCCGCCGATAAAGTGTATAAATTATCATCGATTATTCGCTGTTTAAAATTGGCCGAGCGGTTAAAGACGTCGGATTTGAGTTGAAAAATACTTGTAGTCCGGGGTTTCGAATCGCATGCCTGGTAGTGAATAGTCATATCTCTATGCTGATGAGTCCCGATTTAAAAAAGGACGAAACGTATACGTACATAGATAATAAACAATAACAAATATTATATATATATATATATATATATATATATATATATATATATATATATATATATATATGCGCGTGTGTGTATAATCCATTGCTGTATACTGTACTTATAGTGAATTTCATTTCTTCACTTTTATTTTTTGCATACACATACTTTATAGTTTTTCTGCATTCATTTTTCAAATTTTCTCCCTTTTTTCCACCTCCTACAAAAATGGTCCAAGCAGTTCATGACTGGATAATTCCTTTTAATAAAACTTACAAATTTTCCCAAACAAATTTCCTTTCAAATTTTTTTGTCATATTTCCAAGATTTATTTTTACAAATTTTAAAAAAAGTTTTGCATCAGATTCAGTGTTATTATCTGTTTATTTATTGTTCAAGATCTAAGCGCTATATCACAAAAAAAGAACCTTTTCTGTTTTATTTTTTGTAAACTCCTTTTGTTTTATTTCCTCAAATATCTTTTTTTTTCCTTACCCTAGAAATGTCTTTTCTTCTTTATTTTTGTGTTATTATATTTCAAAAGTTTTTTATTTTATTTTTTTTCTTCTTTCTACTGAGTATTCACAAAAAGATGCAGTTTTTGATTACAACGCATTCAGTTTTAGATCCATCCGCTTTTCTCTATATGAGGCCATCAGGCGTAAGTTTGAAATATTTTAGATGTGTCCATTGATTGGTTAGTTGGTCACACTTCAGTTTGAAATAGCATTTTCTTACGGTAGGAAAATGTGACACAAGGTCGTTCGGTGGGAGGAGAAAGCCAGTGCCCCAGCAAAAGACCCAGGCTGGACTCTAAAAATAGCATGGGCAGCCCTGTGGGCATTCCCCAGTAGTGGCACCTCAGGTAATTGGCAATAAACCAACCCGTTCCTAAAGAGAGAAGATGAAGCCTGGGAGAGTGGACCTCCTAGGACTACTCAAGACATATACCACAGTCAGACAGATAAAAGGCCACCGAAATCGCCCAGTTTCTGTTGGACTGATTGTTGAGAACGTATTCTCGACTGGTATTTAGGAAGAAGAATCATCAGATGACTTTCGCCATCAAAATCATTTTCTCAGCTCCGAGCGACAAAATCTGCTTTGGCCTTCCCTTGTGAACTGAACCTGCTACCTCAACTGTTCTACATCTACTAACCCAAGAACTCTCATCCATTCTTACAGCCCCAAAATGTTGTCTGATTGAATGGACGTATCTTGTTATATTTGAGAGAGAGAAAGAGAGAGAGAGAGAGAAACCATTGATAGCTGTCATAAAATCCTTGAAGCAAAACAGGAAAACTTTCGAAGCATTTCTCTTTTTCTCCATATCTTCTCTCCCTGAATGAAAAAAAGAAAACAGAACAAGAGTTCCTTTACCTTTTAATAAAAAGATGCAGAATTGCAATCTGACGCTGTTGAATTTGCCGAGAAGTTTTTTTTGTTTTTTTTCCTTTTTTCTCTTTTGTGCTGAAATTATCTCCAAGATTTTATGTTTGAAATACATATAGAAACTTTAGTTAGGTTTCGTATACACTGATATGTATACTTATGTAGGTATGTATGTATATCTTATTTGTCATCCAAATTCCACCTACAAAGTTATGGATGAGGAAGGGATGATAGTGAAGATACCTGATGAGAAGGCAGTCATCTGTGAAGTAGCAGCGAATCCTCCTACTTCCTCTCCACTTCTTCCTCAACATTATATCTATATATATATAAAGCTATGAAAATATATTTATGGCAATTAAGCTACACAGAGGCTCCCGCGTTTCATCCCCTGGGGAATCTTCAGGCATATATATATATATATATATATATATATATATAGTCTAAAGAAGCTTTGAGTAATTTAAAAAAAAAAAAAAAAAGAAAAGTAAAATGCAGTTTAAATTCCCAGAGAAACTAACTAAATCCAAGATATTGCAGACTTAACATTCGTTGGAAAATTAATAAATAAAAGAATAAGTAAATAAAAAAAATAAAAAGGGGGGTTAAGTATCTAAGAGTGAAATAAAAACAGGAGACCTTAAGCGTCTAATATTAACACGGGGATCATCAGCTGCTTACCATGTAACTGTTTCGGAGATTTAAAAACAGGACAGTTATAATATTCATGGCTCTCCAATGGTACTGATAAACTACCATTTCCCCAATAATCAAGTGTCGAAATAATTCAGCTTAAAATATATATATATATATATATATATATATAAAGCTTATTATATATATATATATATATATATATATATATATATATATATATATATATATATATATATATATAAAGCTTATTATATATATATATATATATATATATATATATATATATAAAGCTTATTATATATATATATATATATATATATATATATATATATAAAGTCAGTTCATATTATATATATATATATATATATATATATATATATATATATATAAGTCAGTTCATATTATATTCCAATAACCATGGTTTTATTTTATTATTTTTATTTTTTCACATTTCCAAAAAATATAAAATTTCTGTGAGATAAAAATATATCTCACAGAAATTTTATATTTTTTGGAAATGTGAAAAAATAAAAATAATAAAATAAAACCATGGTTATTGGAATATAATATGAACTGACTTATATTTTGCTCTGTTATCAATAATTGACAAGCATTGAGCTGAATCTTTTAAGGAGACTACAAAGTAAAAGGAACTGATGGTATATGCTAATACATATATTGTCATTAATAATTATATATATACAGGGTGGGCAAAAATAAGGGTCCTATTTTTAAAAATTCATAACTTTTTTATTTATTGATTTTTTTTTATTTTATTTTTTTTTTTTTAGAATAAGTAAAGGACCCCTTCCGAAGCAAGCATGAGCCGTATTAGCCCTAAGGAACGTACCCTCATTTAGAAAACATTATTTTTGCTTAAAAAATTCAAAACAGTGTAAAAAACAATACTTTAGTTTTTGTAAGTTTTAAGAAGTGTTTTTCGGCTAAAATTTGTTTTGTTTATTTCAAAAAATCTCGGAAGGGTCAGTCTACACACACATAAAGTTTGGTGAGTTTAACTTTTATTTTGTGGAAGTTATTCAAATTATTCAAATTTAAAGATAGGACCCTTATTTTGGCCCACCCTGTATATATATTTATATATATTGGGTTGGCAAAAAAGTTTGTTCGTTTTTTAGGAAGGAGAAACCAAAACATAGAGTTTAGAAGCATAATGAAGTTTATGCAATTCATTTTCCACACTCGATTTGGAAATCTTGAGAATGTCTGCGATTTTTCAGCTCAATATTCTTTAAATAAATAAAACGAACATGTCTCTTTCTTTATTCATTTAAAATTGTAGCAATTTAATTCTTTTTAAAAACAATAAATATTCTCTGCCTTCTTACCATAAACATAATTATCAGCTAAATATTCTTCAACTCAATAAAACGAATATCACTTTTTGAAATGCATTTATTTAAAATTTTGCCGTTTTAGTCGACAGGACGACATAATTTGATTTTGGAACAATTCATTTTAAAATGAGTAAAGTTGGAATGTTTTACCTTAGCGACATCAGATTAATCACTTATCAACGTCTTATATGATTGGACAATCTTATTTTTTAATGTGTGAAAGGTGATGACGTACGTACGAACATAAAATGCCTTAGCGTAATCTCATATAGATTATTTGACCGAAAGATTGTTGTGTGTGAATTTGTAATTAGAATTTGTGACTGATGCATTATGAGGAGGAGTTCTGAGTTTACAAGTTTCAATCATAACAAACCGAACAATTTGACTATTGATATTGAATCAATATTTAATCCTGAAGACATGAACGGCAGTCGATGATAAATGGGTTTGACCTTTATGGCTTTATAAATATGTGAATTATGTGAATAGAGCATGAATTTAATGAGTTTGAAGACAGGCGGAAGAGTCGAGAGGAAAAGATGCTAAAGAGAGTTGAGAAGAATGAATACATTTGATTGGAGCAAATGAATGTTAACGCTCTCAACATCAACAACTTTTGCCGACAAACATCCTGAATATTTGCAGAGTATGAAGCCACCCCTGAGTTACTCCCGGGTCCATTCTGCCTCTAAATGGTAAGACATGTCGGAGCCCCATCTGTCGTTTAAATCGTCTCCAATCTTCTAACAGGAACAAAATATGATTATCGCAAAGACAGGAGATGCCTATTGGCCCTAGTCTTGAAAAGACCAAGGCTATAGTTATGAGGAAAACAGTCAGCAGGAAGAGAGTTTCACAAGCCTGCAGTTCTTGGAAAGAAGCTACTGGAATAGGGAGCTGTATTACAATGAGGTATCAAAACAGCGAATTGATGTAGATCACTAGGCCAACGAGTCAAACGAGCTGGAGCAAAAGAAGCAGGAAATACATCACATAATTCCGCCATAATAGTATTTATAGAAAAGACTGAGACTAGCAACATCACGTTTCTGAGAGAAAGGGTGCAAAACAGAAGAAAGGGTTTGGTCAATCAAATTACAGATACGTTTCTGCACCTTACCAAGAACCCTTAAATAGCGCAGATATTCACCAGCCCAAATATGACAACAGTACTCCATACATGGTCTGGTAGTAGATTTGTAGAGATAGAGAATAGTCTCAGGTGTGAGAAAGTGTTTGAAGCGATAGGGAGAACCGACTTTACGAGAAGCAGAAAGAGCAATGGATCTAATGTATGTATTCCAAGAAAGCTTTGATGAGAGAGAAAGACCAAGAAGTTTCAGAGTCGATTTCTTCTCAAGAGCAGAGCCATCCATGAGAATTTCAGGAAGAAAAAGGACACACCTACGATTGAAAGACACAAGCTAAGTCTAAACAGGATTAAATGAAAAAACCCCAATCCACAACTGAACCCAGGGCAACTTCTAGATCAGCTGCATATTTCAGCTGATCCGAGGTGTTGTCTCATAATACATCTGACAAGCTCTTTAGCCCCTATCCTCAAGTGACATTTCGGCCTTAATAAGTGATGCCTCAGTAGTACAAAAACAAAACCAAAAAACAATAGTCTCTATCTTGAGTGTAATCTTAAAGTACATCCGGTTGTGAGGCCTCAATTCTAGAGCTTTAGGGAGAGTAGTCATTATTTACTTACCATTACTCCCAGGTCCATTCTACCTCGGAGTGGTAGTACCTGTCGGTCTTCCATCTATGAGTTAAATAGAATTTATCAATTACAGATTATTTTTTTACATCATCATCATCATTATCATCATCATCATAATATTCAGTTTAACATCTGTTTTACATGCTGGCATGTTTTGGACAGCTTCTTGAAATTTACTTCCAAACTCAACTATTTCTGCCAGGTCTTTATTTATCCCTCTTTCTCTAAAGTTTATCTTTATCACTTCTTCCAATGCTTTCCTTAGTATCCCCTTGCTGACTGACCCTGCTACTTTAACTGTCCTACATCTGCTACTTCAAGCAAAGCACTCTCATCCATTCTGATGTGATCAAACCAAAGAAGTCTCCTGTTCTGTGAACCCCTTCAATCATCAACAACTTTTGTTGACAAGCATGCAGCAGTCTTGAGTATCATCTTAAAATAAGTCCAGATACTTTAGGGAGTATTAAGCCACCGCTTAGTTGTCGTTACTCCCAGGTCCATTCTGCCCTTGATTACCTGTCAGAATTCCATCGATAGGTTACATAGTATCTGTCCTGGCTATTATTATATGAAACAGCATCATTTATGGAGCTTTAGGAAAGATGGGAGTCACCCTTCAGTTGCCATTATTACCAGGTCCATTCTGACCTGGAGAAGTGGTCGTACCTATGGTCTCCCCTGTACAACATTTACAAAAAGAACTCGTCTAGCTACAACAACTGTAAATAATTTTCCTTTCTCCCTGTGTACGTAAAACTAAACGGAACTTCCATGAGCAAAGTTTCTTTACAATAACTATCTGTCCGTGGCACACAATACCACGAGGCTGCTTCTCAGCATGGTCGTTTTCAGGTCTAATGTTAAGAAACTCTTGTTGAGCCATCCTCTTAAATAATCTTATTTCTGGTCACTCTCAACCATTGTTGCCAACCTTCTTTTTTTTCTTGTTTTATGGAAATCGCTCCAGACAAATCATGAAGCCACTTGATGTAAAGAGCTAAAAAAAATACTTCTTCAAGGTCAAAAACTAGCCAACGATAACTGTTAGGTGGATAGATTCCTACTTAGAAAACAGCAATTTTCCCCCTTTGTCAGAAACGTCTTTCATGGAATGTGAGGACTAAAGTATAGAATAAGGGAAGCGAGAGTTACAAGGCTGCTGAAAGTAAACCCAAGGTCCACTTTCCACTCTCCTTAAGTTGGTCTGGTCGCTTCCTTCACTCAGTTCTGGTCATGTGTACATAATGAAAAAGGTTCCAATCATTATTGGTGCAGAAACCCGACAGTTTCTCAGTTATAAGCCATTCCAACAAATACTGATTAACATTCTTTATTGTAAAAATCTAACATGTACAATGGTTAGGGTTAGTGCACTTTTACTCTGAAATATGTGATAGATAAACACTATCTTTGACACGGGATTACAGCTAAAATAAGTATTCACTTGGTGTCGCCATACACCTCCCAAACCATGAAAAAATGGCACCAAATAAATATAAAAGCTGTGAGACTTAGAAGAAAAATCTGCGCATAATCATCGGCAGTAACTCCTTTAATAACCGACATGGGGGACCCGGTCAGCATCCTATGAATGTTGGGCCTTTTTAGTTCGGGTAACAGAATACAACAGACCAAATACAGGTAAATGAATGTGATCAGCACAAATCAAAGACCATGCACAGGACGAAATGGACCAGAAACGGAAATTAGAATAGTAACGCAGTGCTATTACAAAGGTAACTCTCACACAAAGAGACTTCTTTACACATATAGAACATAATACTGAAGTTAATAATGATAATGGTTGGCCAAGATCAAAGCTTGATGACCAATGCCTAAGTGGTCTCAGCAACAATGACATGTACAGCTTCAGCCTCACAGAAGTGGAGAGTGTGAGCCACCTGACATCCAGTTGTAAGGTTCTCCTGGGGGATGGCTATTATACAATGTGACACAATGGAGTGTGTAAATATCTTCATTGGACTATATGTAAAAAATTGAATATCCAGTGTAGCAGCAAATCCTGGGAGCATATACCAGAAAGAACAGTTGGAAATAAGTTATACACCATCTACTATGACTATGCAATCCCTACAGCTATATATCTAGAAAACGGAGCTGTTAAATCTGACATAGTAATATGGGACAAAAGGGAGAAAGTAGCAACCCTAGTTGAAGTCAGTGTCCCTAATGATGCTGGCTTAAACAGAGCTGAAAGAGAAAAGATTATGAAATACCAAGGTCTTATGTACGACATGAAAAAAAACTGGAATCTTAGGAAGATCTCTATCATCCCAGTAATTATAGGAGCAACCGGACTAATGAGAAAGAATTTCAAAAACTATCTGGCAAATATACCCGGTGAACTGAGTGCAAGAGAGATACAAATAATTGCACTTAAAGAGACGGTTAGAATCTTAAAAAGATCTCTCGGCTGGAGTGTCTGAAATAGCGGGTGAATGTCTGGCATCCAGTAGGATGCCCCATCCCCAGCAAAAACAAAAAGATAAGAAAATTAAAAAAGAAAAATGTTATGCCATCGATTGTCCAAATACTCTGTATATACACTCCGCACGCTTGCAGCCATACATGTCAATCGAAACTAATTTCTTTTGACAAATTATTTATTTTAGTGATATTTCTGAATTTCAATATGTTAGCACATCTTCTCGTCTTTACTTCTAGATCTTGTCATCGCTCGTTTAAATCAAGCGTGTTCACCGTTGGATATTGCCGTTGCTCTTCTCGTCCAACTTTTATCAAGGTCAGACTCTCACATCCATCATGGGTTACTTTTAAAATGCATTCCAATATTAAAAAGCAAAAAGGCCATTAATCTCTATTGTTTTCTCCTTCTCACAGTTTAAGTCTAGACAAGCAACTCAAAATACGGTTTGTTTTTGTTTCATTCTATTTTTGAATTGGCTTCGATATCTTCAAAAATCTAAATATATATTTTGAGTTTTCACACTTTTTCACTTGAACATATATAGGTACTGTTACGAATAATATGTTTGGTTGTATTATTATTATATTTATTATTTATATTTAATCTGAAGACATTTAGTTATTAGATTTAATAAGGGCCTGGTTGATATTTTATTTAAAGTAGGGGTGGGACATAATGGGTGAAAATTTCAGATTCATGCGAGTAATATTTTTTTGTGTTCATTTATACATAAATAACACTAAACAATCAAACATTTAGAAAATTTTGCAAAATTTAGAAGGTGCAGGCCAAAAATAGCCGTTAGGGCTCCACGGGACTCAAAATCCATCATTTTTCGGTGAAAATTTCAGATTCATGCGACATTGCAGGCCCTAAAACATCCTCAAAAGCTATGAATGGATATAGATGGTTAAATCTGATATAGTACTTTAATTTAGGACCATTTTCAGGCTGTGAAAGGGTTTTCATAAATGTAAAATAGCCAAAAACTATTGGCCTGCACCTTCTGAATTTTGCAAAATTTTCAAAATGTTTGATTGTTTAGTGTTATTTATGTATAAATGAACATAAAAAAATACTACTCGCATGAATCTGAAATTTTCACCCATTACGTCCCACCCCTAATTTTCACCCATTACGTCCCACCCCTAATTTTCACCCATTACGTCCCACCCCTAATTTTCACCCATTACGTCCCACTCATAATTTTCACCCATTACGTCCCACCCCTAATTTTCACCCATTACGTCCCACCCCTAATTTTCACCCATTACGTCCCACCCCTAATTTTCACCCATTACGTCCCACTCATAATTTTCACCCATTACGTCCCACCTCTAATTTTCACCCATTACGTCCCACCCCTAATTTTCACCCATTACGTCCCACCCCTAATTTTCACCCATTACGTCCCACTCATAATTTTCACCCATTACGTCCCACCTCTAATTTTCACCCATTACGTCCCACCCCTAATTTTCACCCATTACGTCCCACCCCTAATTTTCACCCATTACGTCCCACTCATAATTTTCACCCATTACGTCCCACCTCTATTTAAAGATAGTAGAACATTGTTTAGGTATTTATGTATGTGTATCGATGAATGTGTGTATGTGTTAAAGTGTGTGCATGGATGTGGAGATGTTTGAAGGACTAGTGAACTCACACCTACTTGTTAAATCCTTAAGCTTGATTGTCTACAACCGGCCAGATAAGAACCCCCTAAAATAATGTTTATTTCCAATAAAAATAAAATAGTTTTGGTGTGTGTGTTTAAAGATGTGTGTATGGATGAATGTGTTATGTATTAAAGTGTGTGGATGTGGATGAATGTGAAACTGGAGATGTAGGACTGATTCAATTTGGAAGGACTCTAGTGAACCCTTAGGCTGTAGCTAGACTGGCTATAATTACTCAGGCAAGGCCAAATATTCATCATCATCAGCATCATCATCATCATTAGGGCTTTTGATCACTCCTGGAGGAGGAACCCCTCCCTGGTTTCCTTCCACCTTGTTTTCTCCCTAGCTAGGCATGGCCATGTAGGACCCAGTTGGTTGTCGAGGTTGTCTCTCGAACAGGTTTTTGGCCTTCCTCTAGGTCTTTTCCATTGCCTTGGAGTCAATTCCGTAGCTCTAAGTGTCCACCCGTTGTCTGTATATCGCGAAAGGTGACCTACCCATCTATGTTTAGCTCTTCATATGGTAGTGATGATGTCGTTAACACCAGTTTGCCGTCTGATCTAAGTATTTCCTTTTCTTTCTCGTCGACTGATTCTGAGCATAATACGTTCCATTTTGCACTGTGCCACTCTTAGCCTTTCTTCTGCTTCATTATTAAGTGCCCATGTTTCTCAACCATATGCCATAACATCGCATCGATGATGATGATGATTGTTTTGATCACTCCTGGAGGAGGAACCCCTCCCTGGTTTCCGTTCATCTTGTTTTCTCCCTAGCTAGGTATGGCCATGTAGGACCCAGTTGGCTGTCGAGGTCGTCTCCCAATTTTTGGCCTTCCTCTTGGTCTTTTCCATTGCCTTAGGGTCCATTCTTTTGATCTAAGTGTCCACCTGTTGTCTGTGTATCTCGAAGCATGACCTGTCCATCTATGTTTAGCCGTTCATATGGCGGTAATGATGTCGTTTACACCAGTTTTCTGTCTGATACAGGTGTTTCTTTCTCTTTCTCTTTCTCTTTCCTGTAGACTGATACCTAGCATAGATATTAACAGAAATGGACATTTTCAATGAAAATGAGATAACTGAACTTATTCCTCAAATAAAAAATAGAGGAAAGAACTCCCCTCCCCCCCCCCCCCCGGCTCAGTGAAGAAAAGTTTCTTTTGGAAACCCGGATGTGAATTCTTATCTTTTTTTGCCTGAAGTGAAATCAAATTTTTCCATTGTTGTCTCAAAAATTCTCTCATAAAAAGTAGAAATTAATTATTACGTACTCGGTCAAAAATAATAATTATATAATAATTAAAGTGTTCACGTTTTCTTGACATTCTGAGTTCAATCCTGTGCAAAGGCGGCAATTATTTAAAATTTAACCGTAAGAATGTAACAAGACCCAGGGAGTCGAATGTGACCTGAGTATCTTTAGATTTCAAATAAGGACCTTGTGACAATACCCTCATAGAATTCACGTGAAAAAAAGCGAAGGGAAAAACGTGATAACAACAGCCAAGATTCGGAGACTAATCCGATGATAATTATAACTAACAATAAATATCCCTCATTTGAAACAATGAAATATATATGAAGAGTTGGAATGCAAAACGCAATAAATCCAATTTATTTCAATCGAGACATTAAATAATAAAAGGAGAAATATATTTAATCTAGACTTTGACTAAAAGCTTATTTTAATTGAAAGCTTAAAGTAATTAAGCCTGTATCATATTATGTAAAACCTGATTTGGGGGTGTGTTCGAGTGTTGAAATACATTCTTTATAGTTATAGCTTCATAATTTTGAAAATGGTGTTTGTCGCATTTTGCATTCAAATTCTTCTCCTGCATCCAATTTATTTTTGAACAGGCCTTTGATTAGTCCTCTATAAGAGGGTGGATCCTGTCTGTCAGTCTTGATCAAAGTCTTCCAAGCATTTGTTGACATTGTATTTGAAGACGACCATGTTGTATTCTGCAGGGAAGCAGTTCCGTAGTAACATGGTCTACAGATGGGTAGTTCTGGGAAAGAAAATCTGTTCATGGAAATTCCATTTGATGTTAAGCACACGGGGGAAGGAAAGGGAAATTCTTTGCAGCTAACGATAGAGTAGAGAAAGACTAGCAACGTCTCTTTTGCGATAAAGGAGCTGTAAAGAACAGAAGAGATCAGCCCCCTGCTAGATTGTGCTGTCGATCTTGTACAAGACAAGACAATACTCTAAGGGGCGCATAACCAGATGTGGCAGCATTACTTAATCTCGTGACGTATCTGACTCTTCTCTAGGTAGTGGATCACAACAGGAGTTAAGTATTTTCTGGAGCGATGGAATGATCCAACCATTTTCCAGAAAGCTTAGCAATAGAAAGGATATAAGAATTATTCAGAAGACATTTTTCTTCTTCTTCATCCGATTTATTTTTGAACAGGCCTTTGATTAGTCCTCTATAAGAGGGGGGGGCTGCCTGTCAGTATTGATTGAAGTCTTCCACTCAAGGCTTGGCGGTCGCGAGGATCTAAGTTTGTAATCCCCAGGGCTGTATGGTAACATTTACACAGCTCATCCCAAGAAAACCTCGGTCTTCCAGCTTGCCGACTTGATGCGCTTGACATGGCCAAGCTACCTCATTATTCTTCATATATATATATCTGGATTCTATCTATTTTCGCCGCACCTGAAGATGTGGTTTTTGGAGTTTAACTTTGAATCCTCTCATTTCATTTCTCGTGCCTTCTTACGACCCATCTACCTACAAATCACTTTCTCCACTTTTTTACACCGGATTTTTTTGCAATCGGACATTTGCTTGCATTCGGGCAGCGTTTTGCCTTGTTTTTTTTCCCCACAATCTTTATTTTACTTTTTCAATTTTAAATCTTGGCCTTTGCCAACTTATCTATCCCAGCGATTTCCTCTGATAAGATTTTGATCTTTGAAAAACCTGGCTTAAGGAAAAAATTAATTGAATAAATTGTCCTTTTGCGGAATATACCTTGCTTTGAGCAACTGAATTGAAAAAAGATCTGCCTTTTGCTTTTCTAATTCCTTTTCATCCTTCTTACTAAATATATATATATATATATATATATATATATATATATTATATATATATATATATATATATATATATATATATATATATATATATATATATAT
>CAUVYP010000213.1:25000-27591 GCA_963556195.1 Sepiola atlantica | reverse complement strand
CGCATATATATATACATATATATAGACATACGCATATATATATACATATATATAGACATACGCATATATATATACATATATATAGACATACGCATATAATATACTATACATTATATATAGACATACGCATATATATATACACATACGCATATATATATACACATACGCATATATATACATATATATATATACACATACGCATATATAGATATACACATACGGATATATATATATACACACATACGCATATATATATACACACATACGCATATATATATACACACACATACGCATATATATATATACACACACATACGCATATATATATATACACACATACGCATATATATATACACACATACGCATATATATATATACACACATACGCATATATATATATACACACATACGCATGTATATACACACACACGCATATATATTTACACATATATACGCATATATATATACATATATACACATACGCATATATATATATATACATATATATACATATATACACATACGCATATATATATACATATATACACATATATACACATACGCATATATATATACATATATACACATATATACACATACGCATATATATATACATATATACACATACGCCTATATATATACATATACCCATACCCATATATATATATATATATATATATATACACATACGCATATATATATACATATATATACACATACGCATATATATATATACATATATATACATACACATACGCATATATATATACATATATATACACATACGCATATATATATATACATATATATACACATACGCATATATATATACATATATATATACGCATATATATATACATATATATATACGCATATATATATACATATATATATACGCATATATATATACATATATATATACATACGCATATATATATACACATACATGAACATATATACACATACATGAACATATATATATACACATACGCATATATGAACACATATACACATACGCATATATGTACATATATATATACACACATACGCATATATGTACATATATATACACACATACGCATATATGTACATATATACCCACATACGCATATATATACAAATATGTATACACATACGCATATATATACAAATATGTATACACTTACGCAAATATATACAAATATGTATACACACCCGCATATATATACAAATATGTATACACACCCGCATATATATACAAATATGTATACACATACGCATATATATACAAATATGTATACACATACGCATATATATACAAATATGTATACACATACGCATATATATACAAATATGTATACACATACGCATATATACACAAATATGTATACACATACGCATATATACACAAATATGTATACACATACGCATATATACACAAATATGTATACACATACGCATATATATACAAATATGTATACACATACGCATATATATACAAATATGTATACACATACGCATATATATACATATATGTATACACATACGCATATATATACATATATGTATACACATACGCATATATATACATATATGTATACACATACGCATATATATACATATATGTATACAACATACGCATATATATACATATATGTATACACATACGCATATATATACATATATGTATACACATACGCATATATATACATATATATATATATATACACATAGGCATATATATACATATATATATATATATATATATACACATAGGCATATATATATATATACACATACGCATATATATATACGTATATATATACACATACGCATATATGTATATACACATACGCATATATATATACACATACGCATATATATATACGTATATATATATACACATACGCATATATATACATATATATATATATACACATACGTACATATATATACACATACGCATATATATATACGTACATATATATACACATACGCATATATATATATACACATACGCATATATATATATACACATACGCATATATATATACGTATATATATATACACATACGCATATATATACATATATACACATACGCATATATATATATATACATATATATACATATATACACATACGCATATATATATATACATATATATACACATACGCATATATATATACATATATATACACATACGCATATATATATACATATATATATACGCATATATATATACATATATATATACGCATATATATATACGCATATATATATACATATATATATACATACGCATATATGTATACATATATATATACATACGCATATATATATACATACGCATATATATATATACATATATATATACATACGCATATATATACATATATATATATACATACGCATATATATATACATATATATATACACATACGCATATATATATACATATATATATACACATACGCATATATATATACATATATATATACACATACGCATATATATATACATATATATATACACATACGCATATATATATACATATATATATACACATACGCATATATATATACATATATATATACACATACGCATATATAT
>CAUVYP010000213.1:15000-20000 GCA_963556195.1 Sepiola atlantica | reverse complement strand
TACACATATGCATATATATATACATATATACACATACGCATATATATATACATGTATACACATACGCATATATATATACATATATACACATATGCATATATATATACATATATACACATATGCATATATATATATACATATATGCATATATATATATACATATATGCATATATATATATACACATATGCATATATATATACATATATACACATATGCATATATATATACATATATACACATATGCATATATATACATATATACACATATGCATATATATATACATATATACACATATGCATATATATATACATATATACACATATGCATATATATATACATATATACACATATGCATATATATATACATATATACACATATGCATATATATACATATATACACATATGCATATATATATACACATATGCATATATATATACATATATACACATATGCATATATATATATACACACATATGCATATATATATACATATATACACATATGCATATATATATACATATATACACATATGCATATATATATACATATATACACATATGCATATATATATACATATATACACATATGCATATATATATACATATATACACATATGCATATATATATACATATATACACATATGCATATATATATACATATATACACATATGCATATATATATATACATATATACATATATATATACATATATACACATATGCATATATATATACATATATACACATATGCATATATATATATACATATATACACATATGCATATATATATATACATATATACACATATGCATATATATATATACATATATACACATATGCATATATATATATACATATATACACATATGCATATATATATATACATATATACACATATGCATATATATATATACATATATACACATATGCATATATATATACATATATACACATATGCATATATATATACATATATACACATATGCATATATATATACATATATACACATATGCATATATATATACATATATACACATATGCATATATATACATATATACACATATGCATATATATATACATATATACACATATGCATATATATATACATATATACACATATATATACATATATACACATATGCATATATATATACATATATACACATATGCATATATATATACATATATACACATATGCATATATATATACATATATACACATATGCATATATATATACATATATACACATATGCATATATATATACATATATACACATATGCATATATATATACATATATACACATATGCATATATATATACATATATACACATATGCATATATATATACATATATACACATATGCATATATATATACATATATACACATATGCATATATATATACATATATACACATATGCATATATATATACATATATACACATATGCATATATATACATATATACACATATGCATATATATATACATATATACACATATGCATACACATACATATATACACATATGCATACACATACATATATACACATATGCATACACATACATATATACACATATGCATACATATACATATATACACATATGCATACATATACATATATACACATATGCATATACATACATATATACACATATGCATATACATACATATATACACATATGCATATACATACATATATACACATATGCATATACATACATATATACACATATGCATATACATACATATATACACATATGCATATATATACATATATACACATATGCATATATACACATATATACACATATGCATATATACACATATATACACATATGCATATATACACATATGCATATATATACATATATATATACATATATACACATATGCATATATATACATATATATATACATATATACTCATATGCATATATATACATATATACACATATGCATATATATACATATATACACATATGCATATATATACATATATATACATATGCATATATATACATATATATACATATATACATATATATACATATATATACATATATACACATATATACATATATATACATATATACACATATGCATATATATACATATATACACATATGCATATATATACATATATACACATATATACACATATGCATATATACACATATATACACATATGCATATATATACATATATACACATATGCATATATATACATATATACACGTATGCATATATATACATATATACACATATGCATATATACACATATGCATATATATACATATATACACATATGCATATATACACATATGCATATATATACATATATACACATATGCACATATACATATATACACATATGCATATATACACATATGCATATATATACATATATACACATATGCATATATATACATATATACACATATGCACATATACATATATACACATATGCATATATACATATATATACATATATACACATATGCATATATATACATACATACACATATGCATATATATACATACATATATACACATATACACATATGCATATATATACATATGCATATATATATACATATATATACACATATGCATATATATACATATGCATATATATATACATATATATACACATATGCATATATATACATATGCATATATATATACATATGCATATATATACATATATATACGCATATATATACATATATATATATATACGCATATATATACATATATATATACATATGCATATATACATATATATATATATACGCATATATATACATATATATATATACATATGCATATATATACATATATATACATATGCATATATACATATATATATATATACGCATATATATACATATATATATACATATGCATATATACATATATATATATATATACATATATATACACATATGCATATATATACACATATGAATATATATACATATATACACATATGCATATATATACATATATACACATATGCATATATACACATATGCATATATATACATACATACACATATGCATACATATACATATGCATATATATATGCATATATATACATATGCATATATATATACATATATATACACATATGCATATATATACATACATACACATATGCATATATATACATATGCATATATATATACATATATATACACATATGCATATATATACATATGCATATATATATACATATATATACACATATGCATATATATACATATGCATATATATATACATATGCATATATATACATATATATATATATATACGCATATATATACATATATATATATATATACGCATATATATACATATACGCATATATATACATATATATATACATATGCATATATATACATATATATATATATACATATACACATATGCATATATATACATATACATATATATACATATATATACACATATGCATATATATACATATACATATATATATATACACACATATGCATATATATACATATACATATATATATATATACACATATGCATATATATACATATACATATATATACATATATATACACATATGCATATATATACATATACATATATATATATACACACATATGCATATATATACATATACATATATATATATATACACATATGCATATATATATATACATATATATACACATATGCATATATATATACATATATATACACATATGCATATATATATATACATATATATACATATGCATATATATATACATATATATACACATATGCATATATATATACATATATATACACATATGCATATATATATACATATATATACACATATGCATATATATACAGATATATACACATATGCATATATATATACATATATATACACATATGCATATATATATACATATATATACACATATGCATATATATACAGATATATACACATATGCATATATATACATATATATACACATATGCATATATATACATATATATACACATATGCATATATATACATATATATACACATATGCATATATATACACATATGCATATATATATACATATATATACACATATGCATATATATACACACATATGCATATATATATACATATATATACCCATATGCATATATATATATATATATATACACATATGCATATATATATATATATACACACATATGCATATATATATATATATACACACACACATATGCATATATATATATATATACACACACATATGCATATATACATATATATACACACATATGTATATATATATATATATACACATATGCATATATATATATATATACACACATATGTATATATATATATATATATATACACATATGCATATATATATATATATATATATATATACACATATGCATATATATACATATGCATATATATACATATATATACACATATGCATATATATACATATATATACACATATGCATATATATACATATATATACACATATGCATATATATATACATATATATACACATATGCATATATATATACATATATACACATATATACATATATATATACACATATATATACATATATACATATATATACACATATATATACATATATACATATATATACACATATATACATATATATACATATATATATACACATATATACACATGCATATATATACACATATGCATATATACATATATATATATACACATATATATATATACACATATATACACATATGCATATATATACATATATATATATACACATATATACACATATGCATATATATACATATATATACACATATATACACATATGCATATATATACATATATATATACACATATATACACATATGCACATATATACATATATATATACACATATGCACATATATACATATATATATACACATACACATATGCACATATATACATATATATATA
>CAUVYP010000213.1:0-10000 GCA_963556195.1 Sepiola atlantica | reverse complement strand
TATACATGTATACACATATGCATATATATATACATATATATACACATATATATACATGTATACACATATGCATATATATACACATATGCATATATATATACACATATGCATACATATATATATACACATATGCATACATATATATACACATATGCATACATATATATATACACATATGCATACATATATATATACACATATGCATACATATATATATACACATATGCATACATATATATATACACATATGCATACATATATATATACACATATGCATACATATATATATATATATATATATATATATATATATACACACACATACATATATATATATGAATATTAGTTGATTCCAAAACTGACCTATATATAAATTATATTCCTATGCTCCCACATACGCATACATATATACATATACACACACAGACAAATAATGGTATGAACAGTAAAGGAAAGGAAATGACACAAATAATGGTATTAACAGAAAAATAAATCTTATATATATTTCCTCACAAAAACAATTCAAGTTTGACGTAAAAATAGTAATATCAACTTCTTTAACAATTAAGAATTTACTCAACATTAAACCACATCGGTAACTACCTCATAAGGACACCTCTTACCTAGCCGGCATTTACAAAATAAAATGTGCAGCATGTCCGTTGTTTCATATTGGTGAAACGGCTAGAAATATAAAATCCTGCATTTACGAACACAAACAGGACGTCAAACACAACAAACGCACTAGTCATACACAGAAACACTTTTACCCACAATTGTGACTTCAACAACTGCACCCTCCTCAACACCGACTAATATCTCCCACGTCGCAAGTGAATCAAAAACGCTATAATACTTCTCTCGTCACCATCTAACATAAACCTCAGACTAGGATCCTATTCGTTAAGCAAACATCTGGTAAAAACCGCAAGGAAACAATGCAATATATTGCACCACTTTGCTTTTTTACTACACTTCATCCATATTTTTCATTTCTTTTCCTTCTTCTTCCCCTTCCCGATTTTAACCTCTCTCCGCACTGGTTTAATTATTCTTTCTTTTTTTCAAATAGTTTAACACGTGCCAATGACGTCGCTTTGCGCAGTCTTTTCCCTATGTTTTTACCGTTATCGAATAAATTTTAAAATCGTCACTTTTTCTGAAGAAGTTTGTTGATCCGAACGAAACCGGTAAAATCTCTCGTTTCTTGATGATTTTGTCCTGTATTTAAATATCGTGTATTTTATCCTCATATACATATATGCATACATATAAATTAAATTTTAAAAATATATATACATGTATATATATCTACATACATAAATACACATTCATACACTACACACACCCATATATATATATACACACACACGTTTGTATACTTCCATATACTCTACACTAGCATATATTATTAGTGAGCCTTGCATTTTAGTTGTTATAAATGTTCGTTTTAAACCTTATGAAAACGTAAAACAACCTTAAATGGTTAGATAAAAAACATTTTTTTTCTATTTCTCATAATAAGAAAGTAAACCAATGGTGATATTATGGAATTAGGAGTTGACAAAAATTCTATTTGCATAGCACACTTACTCATACAATTCTGTCAGCTGACATTCATACAAGTTGTCTGTCTGATTTGCCAATCTCTAAGACCCCCCCCCCTCCGCCCGGTGGGGTCCTATAATCAATTTCTCGCCTTTCAATTGTATTGCCCTACAAGGTAACTGAACAGCATGGACAGAGAAGGAGAGAGAGCAACATTATTGCATCACGCCACATTAACATTCGGTGATCCGATGAGAGAGGGTTATCACCATCCTCCTCTAGAAATGAACCAAATTCTTATAAAACCATGACTAATTGTTTTCACGGTAATGTTTTAATCTTTATCAAATTATTGGATGTGAATAGCTGCCAAAACTTCCAATCAGGAATTGCTAAGAATTTTAAAGCTAGTTTGTTTAAACTACTTTCTATTCGACAGTTTAAATGCTTCTGCATTCTTTTAAAATTTCGAAAGGTTACGAAATCAGTCAGTCTTTTCCTCCCAAATATTAACAAAAGATTAAGACGACTATCTTGTTCACGAAGAAACCGAAATGTAGTCTGCTGGAATTAATTTCGTAATCCAATTATTTTCGAAAGTCCATTTTAACAGTTTACGCAATTACAATTTTGGTAAATTAAATAATTGATTAATAGTATATATGAAAAAATAACGGATACGTGACGTAGAGGCGAGAAACGCATACATGAGAAGTGGTAACATAATTTATGAAATTAGAGATTCTTTTATATAAAACTATGCCTGCTTGTGAAATGTATTTGGCACAAAGAAAAAGGAAAATCTAGGAGGATGAAGGGGTGAACAATGAAATTCTAGAGATGCCACACAAGCAACAAGGTTAAATAAGCATGCCCCTTGTTAGAAAGCGCAAATCACCACGGTTGGGTGGCACTTCAAAGGGGAAGGAAATTCGCAAAGACAATTCGGAAACAAAAAGTCATTTTCATTTATGTGTAAGCTGCATTTCCCCCCTCATTTTTTTTCTTCATTTAAAAAAAAAAAAAAAAAAATCATATATATATATATATATATATATATATATATATAAAACAGTGAAATATATGTGTGTCTTTCATATTTCTTACCTTCAAATTTGAAGCTCTTTTGTTTGAGCAGACGCCACAAAAAAGAAAAGAAAACGTAAATGTCTGTCAGAGGAAATATCGACTATTACTCTCTCTCTCTCTCTCTGACTATCCCTCTCTCTGACTATCTCTCTCTCTCTCTCTCTCTCTAGTAGTCGTTGTCGTAGTGGTGGTCTTATGTAGCAATACTAATAAATGTGAGGAAGGCGACTAAAAGTGAACGTGAAAGCGAACACAATGTTCGTTCAGAAATAATAGTAGTATTAGTAGTACCGGTGGCAGGAGTAGTCGTTTGTAGAGGAATGTGAAAATGACCATTCACCCCCCCCCCTCCCCAATGTGCCCTTCCTCTTTTGCAAATGAAGCCAGTATCCTTTTGGGAAAGTAGCTGAGTGAAGAAAGTGTGGGTTTAGGGGCATGCCAAGTCGTAAATTATATGTGTGGCGGGGTGGGGTGAAATGTCTTGGAAGACCGGCCACCTGTCTGCAAAGGATTCATCTAGAACAACAGTTCAACTCACCCGCCACTCAATTTACTCGATTATTAAAATAAATGGTAAAAAAAAAAAGCGACGGCGGCGGCAGTAGTAATAATAACTGAACCTATTTATAATTATTATCATAAGTATTAGAATTATTACCTATTATTAATAGCAGAAACAGTAGTAATACAAACAAAACGAAATGTATATTTACAATTTCTGCACATTAGTAATACCAATAAAGGTTTATTATTATTAATTAGCAAAGAGGGGGGAACACAATGATATTGGAACATCATCATTCTGAAGGATCTGTCATGTCTTTTCCTCAGTTAGCGTTCTCTTTCCAGGTGATTGCAACTCAAGTGATGCATATAGTACCCATCCATCAATAGATTTTTTTTTAAAAGGGGGAATGGGGCTAATGGAACATAGATGAGTTGGGAGCGGATCAAAGTGGCATATCTTGTTCTGTAATTGGACAGACGAGGAAATATCCTTCTAGAAGTAGACGATTTTGTTTTTATTTTTTGTCTCAATCCAGAGTTTTGCCCTCGTGGGTATCCTTTTTCCAACCAAGATTGGACGTGACACGAGGTTGGATAACGTAGAAAGGGGGAGGGGGTCTGGATTGTTGCTAAATTTACCGTGATCGGCTCCGTCGGTATTCCATAGTGCGACATCTCACGCGACCGGCAAGAAACGAAGGGAGGGAGTGTAATGCCTAGAAGAATGGCGTCCTGAGATCGAACAATCTTATTCAACCCCGAGGGACTGCAGTAAGTACTTAGTAGAAGTATCGATAAATAGATTTCATTGGAACGGCACATAATTCGAATTTGGATTAATCGTACGAAAGAATAGGTTATTACTTGTCGTTCTGATATTGTATGCCTCCAAGAAACATATCCGAGGAATCAATTACCGGTTCTTCAATACCATTTGATACTACTACTACTACTACTACTACCACCACAACCCTCGCTGTCATCACTTGACGGCAACTGCATTTCTTGGAAAAACGCATAAAGTTATTTCAATGGTACAAAATATTAATAATAAACATTACTACACAATGTTTATTAGCAATAAAAACATACATTGTTGTATGCTATTTCTCGTAGTATGTCAGCTGACCGAGTGGCCGAGTTGAGGAAAAATAAGCAAAAAAAAGTCAACAGTAGTAGTAGTGGTGGTGTTTTTTTTTTTTTTTTTTTTTTTTTTTTTTAATGTACTTCGGTTTTATCGAAGTCACCGTCGGAAAACGGCAGAAAAAAAACACCACTCGGACGGACGGATCAATAGTTGACGACAACTACTACTATAAAAGCTAAACATTATCCCCCTCTCTCTCTCACACACATAATATAACTCACTCTCACTTCTATCCGAAGTGGAGGAGAAGCGAATACAGTTGTACAAGTTGGAATATATTAGTTTCTCTTTCTCGCAGTAAAAGTGCGGTTAAAAAAAAAAGTTGAAATTCGTTTTTCATTGTTAAATCAATGAAAAACTAAGGCTTCTATGGCAATAAGATCGCATGCAAGTAAGTGTAACGACTCCCGACAGAGAAAGGAATTGCACATCAAGAGTGCACACACCCAGCATCGTCGGGTGGTCTTGAAGCAATGGACAAGACCGATACACATCAGAATCTATAGAGAAGGAGGAGGGGGAGGAGATTCGTGACAAAAAACTTTGCAGCAAAAGTACAAAACGCAAAGAAAAAAAAACGAAGTAATAAAAAACAACAAAAAAAAAACTCACTTACTCTGCATAATATTTTTTATGTCTACATTAATCACCTGAAATATAAGAATATACGGAACCGAAAAATTCAAATGAAAGAAAGGAGGGGGGGGGGATACTACAAGTCCATTTCATGGAAGAAGTGCTCAAATGGAAAGCAGGAAGCCAGGGAAATAAAGAATGAAACAGCAACAAAAATAAAATAACTAGTCACGGTCAAAATCAAAAAGAATTTTTTTTAAATCGGTAAAATAAAAAAAGAGAATATGAATTGAACTACTTACTAGTCGGTGGTCGAAAAAGGGTGGGGACAGGTGTGCGAGTGCAATTGCAGGTGCTCCTGGAGGGTTGAAGACTGGACAGACAGAAGTGGGAGAAGAAGAGGTAACCCCCCCCCCCCTACACACACATATTTTTTTTTAATCGATTGGTATGATCAAGAAGAAAGCGCTGATATCCAGTAGTTGTATTGCTGGTGGAATGGTGCAGAGCTGATGAACCAGTTTCGAAAATGTTTCAGATAGAGCCAAAGGCAGCCAATCTAACTATCCACACAAATACGAGAGAGAGAGAGAGAGAGAGAGAGAGAGAGAGAGAGAGAGAGAGAGAGAGACTAGTTCTGAGAAAGAATGAGGACACTTCTGCTCTGGAAAGTCTGGATACTAGGATATTCAGCAGTTGGCTGGTGCCATCAACAAAGAAAGAGGGGGTAGTTAAGAAAGACAACATTAAAAAGTGAACGAAAAATGGTATTGAGAGAGCAAAATAAAAAAGGAGAAACTAATGGTGAATGAAGATTTTTGAAACAAGATTAAAATAAATGTGAGAAAAAGAATGGCGATGAAGAAGTGAATTTTGGTGGTAGAAGGCCCGACTACTTAGTAGTAGATAGAGAAAAAGGAGTGGATACAATATCTATAAATGTGTGTGTGGATGTAAATACACATCTTGTAAAAAGGGAGGCAACTTATGCTGAACCACACTAGGACAATGAATATCAAATGCAGAAATACTTATTAGAGTGGTAAATTACCAATCTAATATTTAAAATAATTACAGTAGAAAAGAAAGCAACCAATATACATATATACGCATACATCTATATACACACACATATATATATATATACACACACACCCACATATATATATACACATGCATATATACCTATACACTTACATCTATATACACACACATATATGTATACACCTACATGAACACATACATCTATATACATACATATACGCATCTCTCTATACATATACATACATACATATACACATCTATATATATACATACATATACACATCTATATATATATATACATACATATACACATCTATATATATATACATACATATACACATCTATATATATATACATACATATACACATCTATATATATATACATACATATACACATCTATATATATATACATACATATACACATATATATATATATACATACATATACACATCTATATATATATACATACATATACACATCTATATATATATACATACATATACACATCTATATATATATACATACATATACACATCTATATATATATACATACATATACACATCTATATATATATACATACATATACACATCTATATATATATACATACATATACACATCTATATATATATACATACATACATACATATACACATCTATATATATATACATACATATACACATCTATATATATATACATACATATACACATCTATATATATACATACATATACACATCTATATATATACATACATATACACATCTATATATATATACATACATATACACATCTATATATATATACATACATATACACATCTATATATATATACATACATATACACATCTATATATATATACATACATATACACATCTATATATATATACATACATATACAAATCTATATATATATACATACATATACACATCTATATATACATACATATACACATCTATATATACATACATATACACATCTATATATATATACATACATATACACATCTATATATATATACATACATATACACATCTATATATATATACATACATATACACATCTATATATATATACATACATATACACATCTATATATATATACATACATATACACATCTATATATATATACATACATGTACACATCTATATATATACATACATGTACACATCTATATATATATACATACATATAGACATCTATATATATATACATACATATAGACATCTATATATATATACATACATATAGACATCTATATATATACATACATATAGACATCTATATATATACATACATATAGACATCTATATATATATACATACATATAGACATCTATATATATATACATACATATAGACATCTATATATATATACATACATATAGACATCTATATATATATACATACATATAGACATCTATATATATATACATACATATAGACATCTATATATATATACATACATATAGACATCTATATATATATACATACATATAGACATCTATATATATATACATACATATAGACATCTATATATATATACATACATACATATAGACATCTATATATATATACATACATACATATAGACATCTATATATATATACATACATATAGACATCTATATATATATATATACATACATATAGACATCTATATATATATATATACATACATATAGACATCTATATATATATATATACATACATATAGACATCTATATATATATATATACATACATATAGACATCTATATATATATATATACATACATATAGACATCTATATATATATATACATACATATAGACATCTATATATATATATACATACATATAGACATCTATATATATATACATACATATAGACATCTATATATATATACATACATATAGACATCTATATATATATATACATACATATAGACATCTATATATATATACATACATATAGACATCTATATATATATACAAACATATAGACATCTATATATATATACATACATATACACATCTATATATATACATACATATACACATCTATATATATATACATATACACATCTATATATATATACATATACACATCTATATATATATACATATACACATCTATATATATATACATATACACATCTATATATATATACATATACACATCTATATATATATACATATACACATCTATATATATACATACATATACACATCTATAAATATATACATACATATACACATCTATAAATATATACATACATATACACATCTATATATATATATACATATACACATCTATATATATATATATAAACATAGACACATATATATATATAAACATATACACATCTATATATATATATATATAAACATATACACATCTATATATATATATATATAAACATATACACATCTATATATATATATATATAAACATATACACATCTATATATATAGATATATAAACATATACACATCTATATATATATATATATATAAACATATACACATCTCTCTATATATATATATATAAACATATACACATCTATATATATATATATATAAACATATACACATCTATATATATATATATATATAAACATATACACATCTATATATATATATACACATCTATATATATATATATATAAACATATACACATCTATATATATATATATATAAACATATACACATCTATATATATATATATAAACATATACACATCTATATATATATATATATAAACATATACACATCTATATATATATATATACATAAACATATACACATCTATATATATATATATATAAACATATACACATCTATATATATATATATATAAACATATACACATCTATATATATATATATATAAACATATACACATCTATATATATATATATATATAAACATATACACATCTATATATATATATATATAAACATATACACATCTATATATATATATATATATAAACATATACACATCTATATATATATATAAACATATACACATCTATATATATATATATATAAACATATACACATCTATATATATATATATAAACATATACACATCTATATATATATATAAACATATACACATCTATATATATATATATATAAACATATACACATATATATATATATATAAAAACATATACACATCTATATATATATATATATAAACATATACACATCTATATATATATATATATAAACATATACACATCTATATATATATATATATAAACATATACACATCTATATATATATATATATAAACATATACACATCTATATATATATATATAAACATATACACATCTATATATATATATAAACATATACACATCTATATATATATATATAAACATATACACATCTATATATATATATATATAAACATATACACATCTATATATATATATATATATATAAACATATACACATCTATATATATATATATATAAACATATACACATCTATATATATATATATATATAAACATATACACATCTATATATATATATATAAACATATACACATCTATATATATATATATAAACATATACACATCTATATATATATATATATAAACATATACACATCTATATATATATATATATAAACATATACACATCTATATATATATATATATATAAACATATACACATCTATATATATATATATATAAACATATACACATCTATATATATATATATATAAACATATACACATCTATATATATATATATATAAACATATACACATCTATATATATATATATATAAACATATAAACATCTATATATATATATATATAAACATATACACATCTATATATATATATATATATAAACATATACACATATATATATATATATATATAAACATATACACATCTATATATATATATATAAACATATACACATCTATATATATATATATATAAACATATACACATCTATATATATATATATATAAACATATACACATCTATATATATATATATATAAACATATACACATCTATATATATATATATATAAACATATACACATCTATATATATATATAAACATATACACATTA
>CAUVYP010000212.1:0-31000 GCA_963556195.1 Sepiola atlantica | reverse complement strand
GTATCCGTTAAACTGTATAAGCACCGAAAGTGTATAAACGTTAAATAAACCTTTTTTTAATAATTCACCGAACAGCAAAGACGTGATTATTTTGTATTATATATATATATATATATATGTATATATATATATATATATATATATATATATATATGTCTACGTAATTGCCGGTTTATAATCAGCTAGTTTGGTGGTGGTTTAGGTGTGAATCAGAATATATTTGTTTTCCGAAGCACCGGAAGTAATATAGAAATAGAAGTTTATATCCAAAACAATCAATAAAGCGAACAATAATAACAGAAAAGTACTGATTTTACAAGAAAAAAACATACTTGTAAACTACACCTAACATTTTTTAAAAACATAACTCAATCCCAGTCTCTTGTATAACTTAAAACTTATAGTGTAGAAGCACCATGACCAGGGGATCTGATAGTGTAGTAGCACCATGCCCAGGGGGTCCTATACTCTAGAAGCACCATGGTCTTATAGTGTAGAAGCACCATGACCCCCGGGGGTCTTATAGTGTAGAAGCACAATGCCCCTGGGGGTCCTATACTGTAGAAGAACCATGCCCCCATGGTCCTTTACTGAAGAGAAGGGTAGATGCTGTTAAAATATTATAAAAACCTATCCCTACAGTAGCTCTATCTAGGACATTGAGCAGTTTTCTCCCAGACAACGCTGAGTACTTAGAAAATCAAGGAGGCCTCCAGACCACTACAAAAATCACCCTTACTGATTCCCTTTCCTTTTCATCTGCACAATATCCCGAAAAGAAGCGTAAATGGGGTTAATATATTATCCAAATCTATCACATCAGCAGCTCGATCTAGAATATTGAAAATCTATAAGGATGATGTGATATGCATATTACTGTGACCTCATGTGCACAAAAATAAGTAAGTTGAAATCATAAATTTTTTTAACCTATAATGATGACGTCTTGTACCTATTACTATGACGTCAGAGAATCCTTGATGACGTTAAAATACTATACAAACTTATAACTAAAGTAGCCGAATCTAGGATATTAAGCATTTATCTACCGGACAACGCCGAGTATTTAAGAAATCAAGGCCTCCAGTACACTACTGAAATTTTTTTGGCCCCCCAATACTTTTTTATTCTCCTTCAAACATAGAGATATTTTTAATGAGAATAATAAAGAAAAAGTAAAAAAGATTTTTGACGCCACCATCAAATTTGTTTTTTTTACCCTCCACATACATATAAATATGTTTAATTAAAAAGAAGAAAAAGAAGGGTACCCACACATGGTGCGTCAGGTGGAAGGGTACCCACACATGGTGCGTCAGGTCGAAGGGTACCCACACATATTTCGTCAGGTCAAATCGTACCCACACATACTTCGTCAGGTCGAAGAGTACCCCCACATGGTGCGTCAGGTCGAAGGGTACCCACACATTATGTGTCAGGTCGAAGGGTACCCACACATACTTCATCAGGTAGAAGGGTACCCACACAAACTTCGTCAGGTCGAAGGGTATCCACACAAACTTCGTCAGGTCGAAGGTTACCCACACATACTTCGTCAGATCGAAGGGTACCCACACATACTTCGTCAGGGGGGGACCGTCATACTTTAGAAGCACCTATATTTCTAGGGAATGTTATACTTTAGAAGCACCAACATTCATGTGAACCCGTATACTTTAGAAGCATCATCATTTATGGGGACCGTTATACTGTAGAAGCACCAATATTTCTAGGGACCGTAATACTTCAGAATCACCTACATTCCTTTGAAAATACAGTAGGCCTCCTCAGCACTAGTGACATCACCCTTACCGGTTGTCAGGTGCGGATGTGATTGAGCAACCCTTGTTTCACTACACACTCTTAATGTAGCCTTCCTATGATGTTATTGATGCATCCGGACAGAAGTTATGGGATGACCTGATACAACCGGACACAATTTAGGTGAAGACCGGGTAAATCCGGCAAGGGAATATGGGACATGTTTAGTGAGTCAGCATTTGTATAAAGTTATTATATAAATACATGGATATGTATCATGGATGTGTATCATTTATCATGTATACGTATCATGTTTATGTATGATGTATATGTAGCATGTATATGTATCTGTATGATGTATATGTATCATGTATATGTATCATGTATATATATCATGTATATGTATATGTACCATGTATCATGTATATGTATCATGTATCATGGGTATGTATCATGGATATGTATATGTATCATGTATCGTGGATATGTGTCACGGTTATATATCATGTATCATGGATGGATATGTATCACGTACCATGGATATGTATCATGTATCATGGATATGTATCATGTATCATGGATATTTATCATGTATCATGAGTATGTATCATGTATCATGGATATGTAGCATGTAGCATGAGTATGTATCATGTATCATGGATATGTATCATGAGTATGTATCATGTATCATGGATATGTATCATGTATCATGGCTATGTATCATGTATCATGGATATGTATCATGTATCATGGATATGTATCATAAATATGGATCATGTATCATGGGTATGTATCATGTATCATGGATATGTATCATGTATCATGTATATGTATCATGTATGATGGATATATATCATGGATATGTATCATGGATATGTATCATATATCATGGATATGTATCATGGATCATGCATATGTATCATGGATATGTATCATGTATCATGGATATGTATCATGTATCATGAGTATGTAGCATGTATCATGGATATGTATCATGTATCATGAGTATGTATCATGTATCATGTATATGTATCATGGATCATGTATCATGGATATGTATCATGTATCATGGATATATATCATGTATCTTGGATATATTTCATGTATCATGGATATATATCATGTATCATGGATATATATCATGTATCATTGATATGTATCATGTATCATGGATATGTATCATGTATCATGTATATATATCATGTAGATGTATCAATCCTATCATGATATTATTCATCATTTTCAATCCCCTCATGATATTCTTCATCATTTTCAATCTACTCATGATATTCGTCATCATTTTCAATCCCCTCATGCTTTTCTTCATCATTTTCAATCCTCTCATGATATTCTTCATCATTTTCAATCATCTCATGATATTCTTTATCAATTTCAATCCTCTCATGCTATTCTTCATCAATTTCAATCCCCTCATGCTATACTTCCTCATTTTCAATCCCCTCATGATATTCTTCAGCATTTTCAATCCCCTCATTCTATTCTTCATCATTTTCAATCCTCTCATGCTATTCTTCATCATTTTCAATCCCCTCATGATATTCTTCAGCATTTTCAATCCCCTCATTCTATTATTCATCATTTGCAATCCTCTCATGCTATTCTTCATCATTTTCAATCCCCTCATAATATTCTTCAGCATTTTCAATCCTCTGGGTACCGTTATACGTTAGAAGCACCGACATTCCTGGGGACCATTATACTTGAAAAGCACCAATATTTCTAGGGATCCTTATACTTTAGAAGCACGTTACTTATTGAGACGTTATTTAATATGCAGACAAATATTAGTGGAAACAGTAGTGGAGCATAATTATTTCTCTTCTTTACTTATTTAGACGTTATTTAATATGTATACAAATATTAGTGAAAACAATGGTGGAGCATAATCATTTATTACTTTAATTTTACTGATACTACACTAACTTCACACCTCTCAAAAAGGAGGAGGTAATACATGGGAGGATGGTATCATGTCAACAGAAGAAATGCGGTTATTATTAAGCAACCCTGGCTTCACTATAAACTCATATTCAAAAAAGTGCCCGTAGCGAATGCCGTCACCCCCCCCCCAATTTGGCATGAAAGGAGGAGGTAATGCCTATCATGATAACGGAAGGGAGTGGGTGGAATATTAGCGTCTATTAAAAGGTTGTAGTGTGAGTGAATTTATTCCCGCCACTTTGCATTATTTTTCAAATTATCTGCCACTCTCTGACGTCATGATGACCTGATATAACCGGACACAATTTAGAGCAAGACCGGGTACATCCGGCAAGGGATTATGGGACAGGTGCGGATGTGATTGAGCAACCCTTGTTTCACTACACACTCTTAACGTAGGATTCCTATGTTGTTATTGATGCAACCGGACAGAAGTTATTGGATGATCTGATAGAACCGGACACAATTTAGGGCAAGACCGGGTACATCCGGCAAGGGATTATGGGATGTTTACAGTGACTCTGCATTTTTATCGGATTAGTACATAAATACATTAGATTATTTCGAATTTACTATCGAATTGGACCTCCTCAAACCCATAGACCGGCGGAATGAAGCCCCGAAGGCCAAGACGATACCAGTCTATGGGGTGCAGTATCCATCGAAACAGATACTACACTTTGATCTTAGCCAAAAGAAGTGAATTAATGTCATTTTCGGTAATGGCGTATGAAAGCTATGTTGAATTAGAGAAAAACGGCCTAGGGGAGTCTAAAATTCATTGTTGATATTCCAAACTTATATAAGAATTTGTTAAATAGTAGTATACAATGTTTTTTGAAAGAAAATCTTAGTTATTATTACTTGTTAATTTAATAATGTAATTTAAACAGTGTCTAGTGGATAGACCGCTGTTCAGGTGTAGATTGGTTATAAATACCCCAGTGACTCATAAGTTGTAATTTCTTACGCTTCGTCTTTTGGCTGTTCATACTATATACGTATCTATCATCACCCCGGTGCGCATACTATATACGTACCTATCGCCGCCCCAGTGCACATACTATATACGTACCTATCGCCGCCCCGGTGCAGATACTATTTAAGTACCTATCGCCGCCCCGTTGCGAATGCTAAATAGTACCTATCGTTGCCCCGGTGTGAATGCTAAATACATACCTATTGCGCCCCGGTGTGCATGCTACATAAGTACCTATCGCTGCCCTAGTGCGAATACTAAAGACATACCAATTGCGCCCCGGTGTGCATGCTACATAAGTACCTATCGCTGCCCTAGTGCGAATAATTAATATGTACATATTGCCGCTTTGGTGTGAATGCTAAATACATACCTATCGCCGGCCCAGTGCGAATGCTAAATACGTACCTATAGCCGCCCTGGTGCGAATGCTAAATACGTACCTATAGCCGCCCCGGTGCGAATGCTAAATACGTACCTATCACCACCACGGTGCGAATGCTAAATACATACCTTTCGCCGCCCCGGTGCGCGTGCTATATATGTACTGATCGCCGCCGCAGAGCGCATGCTATGTACGTACTTATTGCTGCCCATGTGTACATGCTATATACGTAGCTATCGCCACCCCTGAATTCTGAATACGTACCTATCGCCGCCCTGGTGTGGAAGCTAAATACGTACATATCGCCGCCCCGGTGTGAATGCTAAATACATACCTATCGCCGCCCCGGTGTGAATTCTAAATACGTACTTAAGACCGCCCCAGTGCGGAAGCTAAATACGTACATATCGCCACCCTGGTACGAATGCTAAATACATACCTATCGCTGCCCCAATGTGAATGCTAAATACATACCTATCGCCGCCCTGGTGTGAATGCTAAATACGTACCTATCGCCGCCCCTGTGTGAATTTTAAATATGTACCTTTCGCCGCCCCGGTGTGAATTTTAAATATGTACCTTTCGCCGCCCCTCTGCGCGTGCTATATACGTACCTATCGCCACCCCGGTGCGCGTGCTATATATGAACCGATCGCTGCCTCAGTGCGCATGCTAAATACATACCTATCACTGCCCCGGTGCGCATACTATATACGTACTTATTACCGCCCATGTGCACATGCTATATAAGTACCTATCACCACCGCTGAATGCTAAATAAGTACCTATCGCCGCCCCGGTGTGGAAGCTAAATACGTACATATCGCCGCCCCTAAATTTGGGCGGACCCTAAAAAATTTGGCCTGACCCCTAAAATTTTCCCCGACCCCTAAATCTCTCCAGCCCCCTAATTTTTCACTCTCCCCCAACCATGAGAAATATTTTGACTTCAAAACAAAAAAAAACAAAAAAATTTGGCCTGACCCCTAAAAAGTTCCGCCTGACCCCTAAAATTTTCCCGACCCTAAATCTCTCCAGCCCCCTAATATTTCACTCTCCCCCAACCATGAGAAATATTTTGAGTTCAAAACCAAAAAAAAGAAAAAAATTTGGCCTGACCCCTAAAAAGTTCGTCCTGACCCCTAAAATTTTCCCCGACCCCTGAATCTCTCCAGCCCCCTAATTTTTCACTCTCCCCCAACCATGAGAAATATTTTGACTTCAAAACACAAAAAAAACAAAAAAATTGGGCCTGACCCCTAAAAAGTTCGTCCTGACCCCTAAAATTTTCCCCGACCCCTGAATCTCTCCAGCCCCCTAATTTGTCACTCTCCTCCAACCCTGAGAAATATTTTCAGTTCAAAACCAAAAAAAGAGAAAAAAATTTGGCCTGACCCCTAAAAAGTTCGTCCTGACCCCTAAAATATCTCCCGACCCCTAAATCTCTCCAGCCCCCTTATTTGTCACTTCCCCCCCCCAACCATGAGAAATATTTTGACTTCAAAACAAAAAAAAACAAAAAAATTTGGCCTGACCCCTAAAAAGTTCGTCCTGACCCCTAAAATATCTCCCGACCCCTAAATCTCTCCAGCCCCCTTATTTGTCACTTCCCCCCCAACCATGAGAAATATTTTGACTTCAAAACAAAAAAAAACAAAAAATTTGGCCTGACCCCTAAAAAGTTCGTCCTGACCTCTAAAATTTTCCCCGACCCCCTAATCTCTCCAGCCCCCCCCCCCCGAATTTTTTTTTCAGTGTCCCATAACCCTGAGAAATATTTTAAGTTCAAAAAAAGAAAAAAAAAAAAAAAAAATTTGGCCGGACCCCTAAAAAATTTGGACTGACCCCTAAAATTTTCCCCGACCCCCTAATCTCTCCAGCACCCCCCAACTATTTTGTCAGTGTCCCACAACCCTGAGAAATATTTTAAGTTCAAAACCAAAAAAAAGAAAAAAATTTGGCCTGACCCCTAAAAAGTTCGTCCTGATCCCTAAAATGTTCCCCGACCCCTCAATCTCTCCAGCCCCCTAATTTTTCACTCTCCCCCAACCATGAGAAATATTTTGACTTCAAAAAAAAAAAAAAAAAAAATTTGGCCTGACCCCTAAAAAGTTCCGCCTGACCCCTAAAATTTTCCCGACCCTAAATCTCTCCAGCCCCCTAATATTTCACTCTCCCCCAACCATGAGAAATATTTTGAGTTCAAAACCAAAAAAAAGAAAAAAATTTGGCCTGACCCCTAAAAAGTTCGTCCTGACCCCTAAAATTTTCCCCGACCCCTGAATCTCTCCAGCCCCCTAATTTGTCACTCTCCTCCAACCCTGAGAAATATTTTCAGTTCAAAACCAAAAAAAGAGAAAAAAATTTGGCCTGACCCCTAAAAAGTTCGTCCTGACCCCTAAAATATCTCCCGACCCCTAAATCTCTCCAGCCCCCTTATTTGTCACTTCCCCCCCCCCCAACCATGAGAAATATTTTGACTTCAAAACAAAAAAAAACAAAAAAATTTGGCCTGACCCCTAAAAAGTTCGTCCTGACCCCTAAAATATCTCCCGACCCCTAAATCTCTCCAGCCCCCTTATTTGTCACTTCCCCCCCAACCATGAGAAATATTTTGACTTCAAAACAAAAAAAAACAAAAAAATTTGGCCTGACCCCTAAAAAGTTCGTCCTGACCCCTAAAATTTTCCCCGACCCCCTAATCTCTCCAGCCCCGCCCCGAATTTTTTTTTCAGTGTCCCATAACCCTGAGAAATATTATAAGTTCAAAAAAAGAAAAAAAAAAAAATTTGGCCGGACCCCTAAAAAATTTGGCCTGACCCCTAAAATTTTCCCCGACCCCCTAATCTCTCCAGCACCCCCCAACTATTTTGTCAGTGTCCCACAACCCTGAGAAATATTTTAAGTTCAAAACCAAAAAAAAGAAAAAAATTTGGCCTGACCCCTAAAAAGTTCGTCCTGATCCCTAAAATGTTCCCCGACCCCTCAATCTCTCCAGCCCCTTAATTTTTCACTCTCCCCCAACCATGAGAAATATTTTGACTTCAAAAAAAAAAAAAAAAAAATTTGGCCTGACCCCTAAAAAGTTCCGCCTGACCCCTAAAATTTCCCCGACCCCTCAATCTCTCCAGCCCCCTAATTGTTCACTCTCCCCCAACCCTGAGAAATAGTTTGAGTTCAAAACCAAAACAAAGAAAAAAATTTGGCCTGACCCCTTAAAAGTTCGTCCTGACCCCTAAAAAGTTCCGCCTGACCCCTAAAATTTTCCCCGACCTCTAAATCTCTCCAGCCCCCTAATTTTTCACTCTCCCCCAACAATGAGAAATATTTTGACTTCAAAACCAAAACAAAGAAAAAAATTTGGCCTGACCCCTAAAAAGTTCGTCCTGACCCCTAAAATTTTCCCCGACCCCTGAATCTCTCCAGCCCCCTAATTTTTCACTCTCCCCCAACCATGAGAAATATTTTGACTTCAAAACAAAAAAAAACAAAAAAATTTGGCCTGACCCTTAAAAAGTTCGTTCTGACCCCTAAAATTTTCCCCGACCCCTAAATCTCTCCAGGCCCCTAATTTTTCACTCTCCCTCAACCCTGAGAAATATTTTCAGTTCAAAACCAAAAAAAAGAAAAAAATTTGGCCTGACCCCTAAAAAGTTCGTCCTGACCCCTAAAATTTTCCCCGACTTCTAAATCTCTCTAGGCCCCTAATTTTTCACTCTCCCCCATCCCTGAGAAATATTTTCAGTTCAAAACCAAAGAAAAGAAAAAGATTTGGCCTGACCCCTAAAAAGTCGGCCTGACCCCTAAAATTTTCCCGACCCCTCATTCTCTCCAGCCCCTCATCCCAAGTAATTTTTAACTCTCCCCCAACCCTGAGAAATATTTTGAGTTCAAAACAAAATAAAAAGAAAAGGATTTGGCCTGACCCCTAAAAAGTTCGGCCTGACCCCTAAAATTTTCTCCGACCCCTCAATGTCTCCAGCATCCTACTCCCAACTAATTTTTCACTCTCTCCCAACCCTGCGAAATATTTTGAGTTCAAAACGAAAAATGTTATTTAACATGTATACAAATATTAGTGAAAACAATGGCGGAGCATAATTATTTCTCTTCTTACTTTACTTATTGAGACGTTATTTAACATGTATACAAATATTAGTGAAAACAATGGGGGAGCATAATTATCTCTTTTCTTACTTTACTTATTGAGACGTTATGTAACATGTATACAAATATTAGTGAAAACAGTGGCGGAGCATAATTATTTCTATTCTTACTTTGTTTATTGAGATGTTTTTTAATATGTATACAAATATTAGTGAAAACAATGGCGGAGCATAATTATTTCTCTTCTTACTTTGTTTATTGAGACGTTTTTTAATATGTATACAAATATTAGTGAAAACAATGGCGGAGCATAATTATTTCTCTTCTTACTTTACTTATTGAGACGTTAATTAATACGTATACAAGTATTAGTGAAAACAATGGCGGAGCATAATTATTTCTCGTCTTACTTTACTTATTGAGACGTTATTTAACATGTATCCCAATATTAGTGAAAACAATGGTGGAGCATAATTATTTCTATTCTTACTTTACTTTTAGAGACGTTATTTAACATGTATACAAATATAAGTGAAAACAGTGGCGGAGCGTAATTATTTCTTTTCTTACTTTATTTATTGAGATGTTTTTTAATATGTATACAAATATAAGTGAAAACAATGGGGGAGCATAATTATTTCTTTTCTTACTTTACTTATTGAGACGTTATTTAACATGTATACAAATATTAGTGAAAACAATGGCGGAGCATAATTATTTCTCTTCTTACTTTACTTCTTGAGACGTTATTTAATATGTATACAAATATTAGTGAAAACAATGGCGGAGCATAATTATTTCTCTTCTTACTTTACTTCTTGAGACATTATTTAATATGTATACAAATATTAGTGAAAACAATGGGTGAGCATAATTATTTATTACTTTAATTTTAATGATACTACACTAACTTCACACCTCTCAAAAAGAAGGAGGTAACATCTGGGAGGATGGTATCATGTCAAAAGAAGAAATGCGGTTAGAATTAAGCAACACTTGCTTCACTATAAACTCATGTTAAAAAAATACCGTTATGGAATAAGCAACCCTTGCTTCACTATGGACTCATGTTAAAAAAAGTGCCGTTAGGGATTAAGCAACAGTTGCTTCAATATAAACTTATGTTTCGTTAGGATTAAGCAACCCTTGCTTCACTATAAACTCATGTTCAAAAAGGTGCCGTTAAGGATTTCCTCTGACGTCATTTCCTGTTAAAATCGTGACTTTGCATTATGCCGACAATCCCCCATCTCTAAATTTGACCCGAGGCGCTCCACCGGCGAATGCCGACACTCCCCCTTCCCCTAATTTGACCTGAAGCAGTCACACCGCCGCACTATCTCCACAACTGTCAAAAAGGAGGAGGTAATGCCTAGGAGGGTGGTATCATAACAACAGAATGGGCGTAGGGGTGGAAGGGAAGGTAGAAAGGGTGGGAGTGAGAGGGAAAGCAGGGTTGTAGTGTGAGGGATTTTCTTCCCTACACTCTTTTCCTCTGACGTCATTTCCTGTTAAAAGCGTGACTTTGCATATTTCTAAAATATATATATAATGAAAAATAACTGACCCCCCCCCCCCCCCGATGAAATATACCCCATGGACCCCTAAGAAGTGGGTTTATAGATTCGGGAATACTCTCATCATCTTACTCTGTGAATTTTACATCAGAATACACGTTTATAATGTTATGTATAAAAATATGTTGAAGTAAAATAAATTTTGAAGAGAAAAAAAAATTAAAAACCTATAACGATGACGTCATATACCTAATACTGTGACGTCACGTGCACAAGAATAAGTTGGTTGAAAACAAAATTATTATTACATAATTACATTGGCTGATTTCCAAATTACTACTGAATAACATTAGAAAAGTTTGAAAAAAGCAGACCCGCTGCCAGAGACTGGCCCCGTTGACCCCCAGCAACATGTTTTTTTGTTGTAATTTTGAGATATTATGATCCCAGGTGTTGTACGGTGCTGAAGATATCAACTTTTTGACATGTCGCCGCGTAGTTTTTGAGGAGAAGCTGGACATACAAACAAACAGACAGACATACAGACAACTGCCCTTTATAGGAGGAGAAGATAAAGATAATAATTAAAATTGAATTGTTTTCTGTTTTCGGTTAGAACTTGCAATTGCCCTCTTTTATAAATCTCTTTTAAAAGAATCCAAGAAAAAAACGAATCGATAAAAGCGCACGTTAATTTCTGAGGATGGGGGTCATTTTATTCGTAAATCTATTTCCCTATAAAAAGAAGCACTTCGTATTGGGACGAAAATAAAATTGCTGCAGTCTAGAAGGATTTCTCCTTCACTGACCGAGGAGAGAAGAGGATACTTCTGCAGTTTATGGACCCAGACTGTGATATTTTAAAAATAAGATTTGCAAGATTAAAGATACCATAAAAGATGAATTTGTTTATTAAATTGTTAGGTGAAACTACAGAATAGTTAACAAAGCTTCCCTTCCCATCTTAAGAATGAGTTTCTAAATAATAACATTATTATTTATTAACAACAAATTACAATGTTTTTTTGTTTTTTTTTGCTTGTGGAAAACTTTAATTTTTATCACAGAACAAGAGTCAATATTTGGGAATAAAATTTTTTAAGAATTTTTTGCAAATAAAACTTTTAAAAAAATTATTGAGAAAAAGTTTGAGTTTTTGATGATTTGGACCTTTTTCTTTGTCCAGGTTTCTTCGCAACATTTATCAATTTTTTTTGTGCACCAATTTCATCATTTTTGTTGCACATCTCAGTTGCAAACACTGATTGGGATTTCTAAATTTCGTATTCCTGCTGATATATAAGCAAACATTTTAGAGTGCTTAACTATATTTTTTGTGTCAATCACACTATGAATTACTCTTGCCCAATTTGTCAGAAAACGGCACTGATCAACACGGCTGAGTGTCACCTATGTGAAAGTTGGATTCGCTTCAAATGCTTACAACTCTCAGCTCCTGAAGTAAGCTTTATCAATGGATCAAACTTTCACTCATATTTTTATTGTTCAAATTGTATAAAGTTAAATAATTATTTTCGTTTAGTTTTAGCTGATTTGTCCGATAAACTTACAAATCACAGTTTTGATGAGTTTTTAGAATGTTGGAAAATGGTTGCTATTTCATTAGAACCAAAACAATTCAAAATTTTGTTTCACACTTTGATTATACATACTTGCCATTCCATAATGATGGTAACATAATTTTAGGTAAATATAATACCAAGAATTTTTAAGTTTAAGAGACATTAGCAGATTGAAATTGTCTATTTTCAGCCTTATATGGCTCAAATGAATTTTGTGACGAGCTAAGGACAAGAACGTGCTTGTGCATGGCACTAGATAGGACACAAATTGATGAAACAATCATCAGCACCATAAACAACTTTTAAGAGACTATAAAATATCTCTAACCAATTGTGCTACAGCGTCAGGTTGGTCAGATGCATTAACAATCGCATCTGCCGCCTATGAATATTCAATATGTATACAGCTATTTATCCCCAATGAATGGATTGCTTGATTTAGCATTTTTACATCTTAATACAGAGTTGAATCAAAAAAACAACGCTAAAACCTCTACATAATGTGGACTAGCTGTATGCTATCTGAAAAATGTTGAAAACATTTTTGGCAATCAAACAATTTTGTTGTGCTGATTGAATGTCCAAATACAACTTTTGACAATGTGAACATCAACATTTTGTTGCGCTGATTGAATGTCCAAGTACAACTTTTGACAATGAACATCAACATTTAGTTGCTCTTATTGAATGTCCAAGTACAACTTTTGACAATGTGAACATCAACATTTTGTTGCTCTGATTGAATGTCCAAGTACAACTTTTAACAATGTGAATATCAACATTTTGTTGCTCTGATTGAATGTCCAAGTACAACTTTTGACAATGTGAACATCAACATTTTGTTGCTCTGATACAATGTCCAAGTACAACTTTTGACAATGTGAACATCAACATTTTGTTGCGCTGATTGAATGTCCAAGTACAACTTTTGACAATGTGAACATCAACATTTTGTTGCGCTGATTGAATGTCCAAGTACAACTTTTGACAATGTGAATATCAACATTTTGTTGCTCTGATTGAATGTCCAAGTACAACTTTTGACAATGTGAACATCAACATTTTGTTGCGCTGATTGAATGTCCAAGTACAAATTTTGACAATGTTAACATCAACATTTTGTTGCGCTGATTGAATGTCCAAGTACAACTTTTGACAATGTTAACATCAACATTTTGTTGCTCTGATTGAATGTCCAAGTACAACTTTTGACAATGTTAACATCAACATTTTGTTGTGCTGATTGAATGTCCAAGTACAACTTTTGACAATGTTAACATCAACATTTTGTTGTGCTGATTGAATGTCCAAGTACAACTTTTGACAATGTGAACATCAACATTTTGCAGCGCTGATTGAATGTCCAAGTACAACTTTTGACAATGTTAACATATATAAGATTAAATATATAAGATGATTTTGTTTGATATTTTGGTACTGATATCGATCCTGACCTGGTTTTCGTGAGGTTCGACTCGGAAGCGTTCGGCTGTCCTACGCAAACGCCCGAGAGTTGACGAGCCGATTTGTACCAGACGACAATTTTGATACGGGGCTGTGTCCTATGATAATAATGTTTTGCTTGTTTTGTTTTTTTTTGTTGTTAGGGTTAGGGTTAAAAATATTTATTTGATAACAGTAATTTTGCTCTGTTTTGTTGTTTAAAAATTTTTTTGCAACTATAACTACAAATTATAGGATGCAGCAACGTATCAAAATAACAAAAAATATTCATTTGATAACAGTAACTTGGCTATGTTTTGCTTGTTTTTGTTGTTTCTTTTAGAAAATTTCTTGAAAATATAACTTACAATCACAGGACGCAGCACCGTATCAAAATTGTCGCCTTGGACATTCAATCAGCGCAGCAAAATGTTGATGTTCACATTGTCAAAAGTTGTACTTGGACATTCAATCAGAGCAACAAAATGTTGATGTTCACATTGTCAAAAGTTGTACTTGGACATTCAATCAGAGCAACAAAATGTTGGTGTTCACATTGTCAAAAGTTGCACTTGGACATTCAATCAGCGCAACAAAATGTTGATGTTAACATTGTCAAAGGTTGTACTTGGACATTCAATCAGAGCAACAAAATGTTGATGTTCACATTGTCAAAAGTTGTACTTGGACATTCAATCAGCGCAGCAAAATGTTGATGTTCACATTGTCAAAAGTTGTACTTGGACATTCAATCAGAGCAACAAAATGTTGATGTTCACATTGTCAAAAGTTGTACTTGGACATCCAATCAGAGCAACAAAATGTTGATGTTCACATTGTCAAAAGTTGTACTTGGACATTCAATCAGAGCAACAAAATGTTGGTGTTCACATTGTCAAAAGTTGCACTTGGACATCCAATCAGCGCAACAAAATGTTGATGTTAACATTGTCAAAAGTTGTACTTGGACATTCAATCAGAGCAACAAAATGTTGATGTTCACATTGTCAAAAGTTGTACTTGGACATTCAAGCCGCGCAGCAAAATGTTGATGTTCACATTGTCAAAAGTTGTACTTGGACATTCAATCAGAGCAACAAAATGTTGATGTTCACATTGTCAAAAGTTGTACTTGGACATCCAATCAGAGCAACAAAATGTTGATGTTCACATTGTCAAAAGTTGTACTTGGACATTCAATCAGAGCAACAAAATGTTGGTGTTCACATTGTCAAAAGTTGCACTTGGACATCCAATCAGCGCAACAAAATGTTGATGTTAACATTGTCAAAAGTTGTACTTGGACATTCAATCAGAGCAACAAAATGTTGATGTTCACATTGTCAAAAGTTGTACTTGGACATCCAATCAGAGCAACAAAATGTTGATGTTCACATTGTCAAAAGTTGTACTTGGACATTCAATCAGAGCAACAAAATGTTGGTGTTCACATTGTCAAAAGTTGCACTTGGACATCCAATCAGCGCAACAAAATGTTGATGTTAACATTGTCAAAAGTTGTACTTGGACATACAATCAGAGCAACAAAATGTTGATGTTCACATTGTCAAAAGTTGTACTTGGACATCCAATCAGAGCAACAAAATGTTGATGTTCACATTGTCAAAAGTTGTACTTGGACATTCAATCAGAGCAACAAAATGTTGGTGTTCACATTGTCAAAAGTTGCACTTGGACATCCAATCAGCGCAACAAAATGTTGATGTTAACATTGTCAAAAGTTGTACTTGGACATTCAATCAGAGCAACAAAATGTTGATGTTCACATTGTCAAAAGTTGTACTTGGACATCCAATCAGAGCAACAAAATGTTGATGTTCACATTGTCAAAAGTTGTACTTGGACATTCAATCAGAGCAACAAAATGTTGATGTTCACATTGTCAAAAGTTGTACTTGGACATCCAATCAGAGCAACAAAATGTTGATGTTCACATTGTCAAAAGTTGTACTTGGACATTCAATCAGAGCAACAAAATGTTGATGTTAACATTGTCAAAAGTTGTACTTGGACATTCAATCAGCGCAACAAAATGTTGATGTTCACATTGTCAAAAGTTGTACTTGGACATTCAATCAGCGCAATAAAATGTTGATGTTAACATTGTCAAAAGTTGTATTTGGACATTCAATCAGCGCAACAAAATGTTGATGTTCACATTGTCAAAAGTTGTACTTGGACATTCAATCAGCGCAACAAAATGTTGATGTTCACATTGTCAAAAGTTGTACTTGGACATTCAATCAGCGCAACAAAATGTTGATGTTCACATTGTCAAAAGTTGTACTTGGACATTCAATCAGCGCTGCAAAATGTTGATGTTCACATTGTCAAAAGTTGTACTTGGACATTCAATCAGAGCAACAAAATGTTGGCACAAGACAGTTTTGGGTAATAACTCTCGGTGGCTTCGGTAATACTCCATGGGAACGTAAAAATTCCATACTCTCGTCGTTTTCATAAAAATGGACAATGTAGCTATAATAATGGAAGGAACACCAGTTGCAAAACATTTTGGTTTAAGAAAATCAAAATATACTATGGACTGAAGATAATAGAATTTCCATTTTTATAAGTCTAGCGATGGTTTGTAAAAAAGGTGACTAACACATGACTAACAAATAGCCAATCAAATGCTGAGGAAATGATTCTTGGTTGGGCGAAGGGCCTAGTAACACAAGTGACCCGTAAAAAAATAGAAAAATGCCCCCATTAAGTGATCTGATTACACACTGATCATTGATTCCTTCTATCAGCTTTAAGAACTACTTCAGTCGGTCAGCAAAGAGACTCCTGCAAGCAACAATGAAAAAACTTCTTTCTCTCTCACAACACCTATCTTCGCCTGAAGATATTTGCTGACAGATCTCCAGCAGCCCTAAGAATTTCCTCTTTCTCACTCGGACACTGTCCAACTTGCTTCCACCTATACCAAACATAATATATTGAATAAACCCTTTTCGCTGTTATTGTTGGAAGCAGAGTTTTTGTTATTTCCTTTCATTCTGGATTTACGCCGGTCTAGCAGTTGTCCGTCCTGTGCAGTTCTAGGAGGTGCACACTCCCAGGCTTTGCCTTCTCACCCTTTGAGAAGGGGTTAGTTTATTGCTAATCGCCTGAGGCGCCCCTACCGGGGAATGCCGACGGGGCAGCCCAGGCAATTTTTAAATGACCAGAGTGCTCAAATTCTCGAGCGCTGGTTTATCAAATCCCACTTTCCCGACCATGTGTCACATCTTACCGCTGTGGGATGTAGATAAATAGATCTAGTGTTGGCTGGAAAGACATCGGGTACTTACAGGAAGGTTGCCAACATCCCTAAGTGAAAGTGGTACTGTGGAACCGACTGGAACACCAGGTCTTCAGTCCGTGTCGTTATCCACTTAACCACCGTCACTTCCCAAGATAGGGATGACGTCCCTCCTTTAGGGTGTTAATCTACAATAGTTTCTCTTATATATATATTAACAATATTATATTGTTAATATATATATATATATATATATATATATATATATATAAGAGAAACTGTAAAGTAAATAAATAAAACCTTTATATGTGCTTAAAAGTGGATCTGGGGTCTGCACTTCAAGTCGGGTGCTTTTGTTGTTGTTGTCAACTGATTTCTTTTCGATAATTCCCTGGTTTTATTAAAAGTTTATTTCGCACCCACTTGATAAATATCTGTGAACAATTTTCTGAGTTCACACTTCGGCCACATCTGTTATCACTTATTTTTACGATCCTGACCGGTACTGTGATCCCCTCTTCACGAAGAAAGAAAGAAATAAAACGAAGAGGAAAGATGAGGAGAGAGTAAGCCGAACGAACCTAGAAAGAAAAGGGGTAGCTAAACAGGCTAGCACTTTCCTTCAATGCCCGTTCGTCTCATCGATCTATTGATCTGCCACAAGTGTTCATCTACGATAATAACATTTTTTAAGTACTTACAAATGATGCAATAATTTTTCGCTTAATTAACTTTTTTCAGTTTCAAAAATGGTATTAAACGCAAAACAAAAATACACTTACTTGTTGGAGATTCGAAGGAAGTATAGAAATTGAAAACAACCGTTTTAAAGTAATATTGAAGACCGCAATAAACAATCCACTTGTTATGATAGGTAAAAAAGCATCCAACTTAAAAGTTTCGTAGATTTTTAGTTCGCACTTTTATTTTAGATTCGCTTTTTCACGTCTAAAACAATTCCATAAATACTCACTTTCGATGTAGAAAACAATAAACGTTAGTAGGTGTTTTTTTTTTTACGCGTTTTTGTTGAATGAAAATAATTGTCAATAATGTGTATAGATAACTTTCTCGACGGAATGAATACGCGCGTCTATTTTATGTGAGTGCCCGTGTGTTTGAAAAGAGAAAGGTGAATGTGTTTGTTGAGGCGAGGAGTCAACGTCGTGAGTGGAGTTTTTTTTTGTTTTGAAAAGGAAGCATCGAAATCGCAGGTATTTTCATATACACCCACTGGGGACCATATGATGTTTTACAAACTTACTTATAGTTTTTGTTGTTTGTTGTTTGTTTGGTGCTTAAGCATATCCGCCCCGACATTAAAAAATTTAAAGAATGTATAAACGTTATTATGTACTTACGTGTTAGCTGAAAATAAGATTGTGCAGAAAAAATTACGCAAATTCATTCAGTAGTTATTTAATTATTAAAAAAAAACGATTTAAACGATTTTTTCACTCGGTAGATATTTCCAAGTACATAATAACGTTTATACATTCTTTAAATTTTTTAATGTCGGGGCGGATATGCTTAAGCACCCTCGATTGTGATAGGCTGATTCTGTCCTTCAAAGTTTATTTATATATTTATGGGGAAATAAATACATACACATTGTAATAAAAACTGGACGCCGAATATAACTTAAGGATAAGCTTTATTTAACCATTTGTTGCTTACTTAGACAAATAGTGTTTAACATTCACTCTTAATATACACGAATGTAAAACATTCCATTATTACTCCAAGGGGGAGACAGGCATCAATTATCTTTGTTACTACATTCTCCCCCATCTATCTTCTTATTCGTAGGGAACAAAATCATCCCATCGACCTGGCCTCCTGCGGGTTCTTTGAGGGCGTCTTGGTTGTTCGTGCCCGACATCCATTTCTAATCTAGGCTCCTCGGGACCTGACGACGTTTCGGGACTGTCTTGTGTGGCTGGTTTAGGGCTAAAATATCTTGCTCCAAATCGCTCTCGTTTTCTACGGCGCTTCGGTCGCTTGGTGTCTGAAGATTGAGTATCTGTCTCAGATATTGGGTGAAACCGCTTTCGTGGTACCCATCTGTCGTCCGAACTAGAGTCAGAGACGACTCTGTTAGTATATTCAGATTCGTTTTGTTGGGACTCTGAACTTGACGTATCTGGCACACGATCACCTAAGAGGGTCGGACTTGTTCCACGAACCGGAGCTCTATATCCATCTGAAGCAGTTCTACGTTCATATACATTTCCTGCTGGGGCTAGATCCCTTAAGGAGACAGTAGATTGCCTTCCTTCTGAATTTCTGACCAGTGCATACTGAGGGTTCGCTTCGATTAATTGTACCTCGCTTACCAATGGGTCATGTTTACTATGACGAACATGACGTTTTAATAAAACTGTGCCAGGTTGTGCAAGCCACGAGGGAAGTGATGTGCCTGCTGAGCTTCGTCGTGGGAACGAGAAGAATCTCTCATGTGGGGTAGCGTTTGTCGCTGTACATAATAGAGTCCTAATAGCGTATAAGGCCATGGGGATGAGACTTTCCCAATCGGAGATCGGACTATTGCGATTTGCTGCCGCCAACTGTACTGTCTTCCATATTATACCATTGTATCTTTCGCACTGTCCGTTTCCTTGAGGATTGTGAGGAGTTGTTCTACTTACAGCTACTCTTCGTTCATGCAGAAACTGCTTGAGTTCGTCCGACATAAAAGCAGACCCACGATCTGAATGTATATATGCAGGCACTCCAAAAACGGCAAAAATGGAGCAGAGGCCTTGAATTACTGTTGCAGCCGTTACGTCTGGGCAGGGGATGACGAACGGAAATCTTGAGTACTCGTCTATTATTGTGAGCATGTATTTATTTTTAGTTTCAGGTTAACCATGCAATATCCAATTACATGGGACGATAAAGATGAATTTGCCATTGATATTTGGTTGGAACAAGGAAATATTTCCCATTTATTTGCTTTTACAATACTGGCATTAATAAAACTTTCGGAACTGCCTGTATCAATAAGCGCATGAATAGTCAATCCATTGATTTTTACCCTCACGATTGTTTTTGAGAGGCAGCCGGGGAATGCAGCTGATATTGTAATTGGTGCTACAGTAGCAAGAGTAGCCGAACGTTTTTTTTGAGAAGCTGACCGGCAAACTTTCGAAAAATGTCCCTGCTTATCACACTTGTGGCATCTAACATCTCGAGCCGGGCAGGACGAACGAGCATGTATACGAAGGCCACAAAAGTAGCATGTGGATCCAGCTGAGGCGGCAGTGATAAGTTGTTCGTGATCGTTAGAAAGGGGGGTGACAGCATCTTGGACAATGGAAGAATTTTGAACATGCAGAGGAGGGGCTACGATAGCAGCTCCCAAAATATCGGGTTGTAAATAGAAGACAGACTGCTTCTGTGCCATGTCCAACGTTAGAGCTTGTTCATAAGCTGTTGGTAAGTCTAGGTTTTTATTCTCTAGTAGTCTTTGTCTTATTTGGTTGGACTGTATTCCATTAATAAATGCGTCCCTGATAAAAACATCTCTCGCTTGGTTCGCAGTTAAGGCTGTAAATTCACACTCGCGACTTAACGTCTTTAGAATCTGAAGGTATTGTTCAAGGCTTTCTTCTGGTTGTTGACGCCGGGTAGCAAGTAAATGTCTAGCAAAAATAGTATTTTTTTTCTTGACAAACATGGCTTCTAAAATGTCCACCGCAGTTTCATAATTTTCACATTCAGATAAATTTCTATAAATAGCAGTAGAGACATGATGTAAAAGAAGGGTATATTTCTCAGTACCTGTTAAAGCCGCGTTTGAAGATAACTGTAGAGCTGTAAGGAATCCTTCGAACATTTTTCTCCAATGCCGCCATTTGTCAGTAGATTCCGAGTCGGCCGTATCAAGGTCTAGACGATCGGGTTTCAAGTAACGTTCCATAACGAATGGTTAAATAAATTGTAATAAAAACTGGACGCCGAATATAACTTAAGGATAAGCTTTATTTAACCATTTGTTGCTTACTTAGAATATTTATTTGTAAAAAATACAAAATTTGGCACAAGGCCTACAAGGGGGTGGGGAAAATGTTGACCTAACTAACATTTTTAACTTAACTAGTCACAATCACCAAAACAAATTTACTCCATGATATACCTACTTAAAACCCAAAAATGACAATATATACATGGAATTGGGAGTGGGGGAACAAGAATGATATATATATATACAATGAAAAAATAAATAAAATTAAGTGTTAGTATAAGAACCTCCCACTAAAGAAATGTGGCCGATAAGTAGTTTTGCCAGTCGAAAAAAGGCGATGCAGGTCACGAAAGTTTTATTCTCACACCTCCTTCGAAAATTACGAAAGGAGACCTGCATCTCTGACAAAACAACAGATCAGTCACCTAATAGGGGTCGGGAATGGGAATTAGAAAATAAAAGTCGGGGTAAAAAAAAAAAAAAAAAAAAGGGGGGGGAGAGGACGAAAAAAAAGGGGGGCCTATGACAACTTACATACCGCTAGCTAAGCTAAAAAAGGGGAAGAAAAACAAAACATAACCTAATCTTGCCTAACCGGGTCAAATAAAAGGGTCAGTGTTCGGTTCGGCCACCCAATATTCTGTCTAAGGCACGTCCAAGTACCACTCAAAATTAGCTCCATTCAAACGACACAAACGCGCAACTTTCACCCACCTTTTGTTGAAATCTGCCGAAGGGAGTTTCACCTTCTCCAGCCTGACACGCATTTTCAAGCGAGACTGGAAAATGAGGACAAGCTGGGGAGCAGTGAAGGTCTCTTCCCCGTAGACTTCCTTCTGTCGTGTCGACCAAATCACTCCTCTCATGACTGCTAGTAAGCAAAGAAACACATAATGCTCCTCCCACTTCATGCTTGGTGCCCAATTGCAGCATGTCGAAAAAGACTCCAAAACGAAGAACTGTCCGTTCAACATGCGAACCGTGTAGCCTTCAACTAACTCACACAGCGGGCGAACGATGGGGCAATGAAAGAAAACATGACTGGTCGTTTCCTCCCAGTCGCCGCATCGAACACAACTTGGTGTCTCTACTAATCCCGCTGCGTAAAGCTTTTTGCCGACCCAGAGTGCATTTCGTATTATCAGCCAGGTGAGTGATGCCTCGTAATTATCGAAGCATTTCAACCCAGGCGCCCAAGGCCAGATCAAGCGAAGTTCTCCCTTCGTAAGACCGAGCTCCTCAGTAATATCGTCACGAACAGACCCCCTCACCATAACCCGATATAGTGCTTTACGAGACAACACTCGGGTGTCAGAGAGGCTTTCTGACACCCTTAGAAGGTACTTCAAGGACTGTCGACACTCGCGATAAAAGGAGCACTCGCGTCGAGGTAAACGAAATGCCTCACCCCCATGCAAGTGCACACTTTTCAAAGCCGGAAAGGCTTTCTTGGTGTCTTCCTTCCAGAATTCACCGTTTCCCTCACAAGGTGTACACATTCGGTCTAGGTAGTGTAAGCGAAGCGTATATTGACGAATCTCAACGCTTGGCATACCTAGACCGCCTTCAGACGGATGCAAGTAGCAGATCTCCCGGCGAACCATGGGCTGCTTTCCGCGCCACAAAAACGCGAAAAGAGCCTTCACTAGTTCAACTAGTGTGATCGCCGGCAGAGGGAGCACAGAAAGACGGTAGAGGATGAGAGGATAAATGTGAGAATTACACACCTCCGCTCTTCCTTTTAAAGTAAGATTTCTCAAAGACCACAGACGGGCTGCAGCCTTAACCGCTTTCAATACTTCCGACCAATTTTTCTCCAACTGGAGATCAGGACCAAACCAGACGCCGAGTATCTTGCAAGGCCCATCCGTCCAGCCAAAGGGCCCCTGAAGGGGAACACCCCTCCAGGCACCAATGCGTAAGCCAACAGACTTATCGCAGTTGACTTTGGCCCCTGTCACTTGTTCATACCGTCTTATTTCCATGTCGACGACCCTAATCTCAGCACTGCTCGTTACAAGCACAGTGACGTCGTCGGCATAGGCGGAGTACTTAATCATGGGGCAAGCACCAGACAAAGTAATCCCACGAAGGACCGGATTCACCCTAAGCCTGCGAAGGAAAGGTACCAACGCAAGCACATAAAGCATCGGTGAAAGCGGACATCCCTGACGAATAGATCTGGACAAATCGAAAGGCTTTGACCTTATTCCATTCACTTCAACCAACGCACCGGGGTTTGCATAAAAGAGGCGAATCCAGGAGCGGAAATGGGGACCAAATCCAGCCGAAGACAAGACAGCCTCCAAGTAACGATGATCGACCCTATCGAATGCTTTGGACTGATCTAAATTGATCAGCGCGGCCTCAGTGTCGACTTTCTCTATGATCAAGCGTATCATGTGCAAATTATCTTGAATAGTCCGGCCCTTAACAGAACAAGTCTGTTCGGGACTTATTAGACGAAACAAGACAACCTGCAGACGATTAGCCAAGATCTTGGCCAAAATCTTTAACTCTGTATTTAACATTGTTAAGGGCCGGAAATTACCTATACCATCCCCACCACTCTTGTCCTTGCGGAGCAATTTGATGATACCCCTGGTAAAGTACTGGGGGATAGACCCGTTCCTAAACCAGGAGTTAAACAACACAGCCAGCAGGGGGACAAAAATGGGCGACAACCTCAAATACAGTTCGTAAGGCAGACTAGAGTTGGGCGGTTTTGAAATTTTGGTTTCGGTATCGGTTTCGGTTTTTTTCCCTTAAAACCTCGGTTTACGGTTCGGTTTTTCGGTTTTGTTGAAAAAAATTTTTTTACTATGGAAGCTATTCATTCTGTTGTGTGATGATTAGTGATTATTCAACGTTTAGTTGAATTATGCCACTGTTTCGATAATTTTGTGACTGAATCATTCTCCATGATATGAATCATAAGTTTTAAGGTGTTGACTGTTGTAATCAAAGTTCTGATACCTTTTTAACAGTTAACTCGTTAAAACAGTGACCAAAGATTCATGAAAGATTTCTGAAGAATAAAACTGAGTTTGAATATACATTCTATCTAATTCTTTAACCCATCAGAAGCTAAAATATAACTCAGAAATGCAAGAAATTAAAAAACGAAAATTTATTTAAACAAACAAAATAATTTTACAAATAAAATTAAGCAAAAATGATGATGAAAATGAAATATTGTCAAAATTATTTGACAGATACAAATTTTAATTTTTTAATAGGTGAAAATGTTTGCAAGACGTTGTGTTTTGTCGCGTAAAATAAACACACCATATACTTCTCGAATTGCCGGTGTTGACTGTTGGGATGTCTGTCATTTTGTGTGCTCGAAGTTCTGTCAACTGGTGCGTGTTGGGGTTAATATTTGTTTTTAAGACAGGGTAATAAAACTTTATAGACATGCGTAAAAGACTAGTAGTACAACCGAAAACCGCGCCAAGGGAAAAGGAAGGATGGTTAAAAAAAAGTAGAGATTATTAATTCATCTAAAGTCATTTTTTAAGCTTTAAGGTAATTTTAGTCATAGAATTCATGACTTGGATTAAAGTTTAATAATTAAACTTTCGAATAAATTGTCAACTCTAAATAAATACCATATTAACAATTTAGTAAAATATAAATCGTTGCATAGTCTACTTTTTGAATAACCCATTTTTGGGAGAGAAAACGGTATAGTTGAGAGATAGTTCTCTAGAAATTACAATTTATGTATGAAGTGGCTTTTCAAAAGTAAACAATGAAATGCCTAATGTTTAAAATAATTTAAAAAATCCGAATAAAGTGACATTAGCATTGGCAACTAATTTTTTTCTTTTTAAATGTTTATACTTACTCACTACTTTTCGTTTATTTACTTTTACAAGTATTTTTTCAAAATTTCATTTTAATAACTTATTTTTTTAGATAACTCTGAAACAAACAAATAATTATTTTACAATTTTGAGTTGAATCAAATAGATTTTCGACATCATACGGAACGCGTTTGATTTTTTCTTTTTCATTTGAAAATAGTTTATGCTAAAAATACGATGTCATGTTGTCTGTCGTATTTCTCTCTTTTTCATTTGAAAATTCAAAATGTTAATAAACAAATTGTAAACAAAGATTTCTTCCTACAAGTAGCAATACACATGAAAACATTTAAATTGCTTAAAATATCTCAATAATGGCATACATAGGAAGAGCTTGATGATCTAAGAAAGAATCTTTTTAAATTTTTTAAATCTGACTAAAAATAAGGAAGTTATAACTATTTTTGTGCCTCGCACAATTGGATATTTTCCCCTCTTTAATACCATATGCGTTTCGTCACATTTTTTACACTAATTTTTCAGTAAAAATGTTATATCTTTGTTAAAACACAAGATTAAGCAATGAAATTTACCATATAAGTGTATTTTTGTACAAGGAATCAAAATAGGCCACTGAAAATCTCCAGAAATTAATGGTTTCCAAGTAATCTGCACTAAGTGCACATAAATATGCTGCAATACCTTAAAAATACCATGAATCCATTAAAAGAAAGAAGTTAGAAAACTCAAAGTTGAATTGTAATACATTTTATGTACAAGAAACTAAAATCTAATACTAGGACTGTTTAAAAATGAATATATTGCAAGATTTCTGTAGCATTATTGTAGATTTACACATTCTGCTAACTCACCCCCTTACCTCCCCAAAATATGAGATTCTACTTTTTTTATTTAGGCAATTACATGTTAACACCCTGAAAAACTTGGCAAAAAGAAAGAAACAAAAACAATTATTTTAGAATTTAAAGTGGGGATCAGTTTCACATAAAATAATCCCCCATTTCAAGGCCATTCTAGCGTTTTAGGACAGTTAATTATTTTTTCTATGGGAGATAAATCCTGTGCGTTTTTCTTGTTTTTTGTTTTTTTTCTGTTTTTTTAGACGATTATAAGGGTTTTTGTGGGAGGAGGGGGGCTTACCACTTGAACTTCAGGTTAGTGGTAGGGCTAGGGGCAATTAAGTGTGAACACCCAGAAAGAAAAAAAAACAATTCATTTAGAATTTCGAGTGGGGGATTAGTTTCACATATATTTAATGCAGAATAATTCACCATTTCCGGGCCATTCAAGCGTTTTAGGGCATTAATCAATTTTTTTCTATGGCAAATAAATCCTGTGCGTTTTTTTTTATGGGCGTCTGCTTTTTTTTTTTTTTAGACGATTATGTGTGGTTTTAATGGGCTTTTTTGTAGGATTAGGGCTTCCTACTCGGACTTAGGGTTAGTGATAAGGTTAAGGAAGGGGTTTTGTTTTGGATGGAGGTTGCCATTCGGACTTAGTGTTAGAGTTAAGGGAGTTTTTTAGGAGTGGCTTGCCACTCATATTTAAGGTTAATGGTACGATACGTTCAAGATGGCATTTTTAGGAGGTGGGCTTGTTAGTCGTACCTAGAGTTAATGGTAGAGTAATTATTTATTTTATAAATTTCACTAAAAGGCAAGAATGCCCGGGAAATCGGAGATCATTTTACATTAAATTTATATGCGAAACTGATCCCCCACTCTAAATTCTAAACTATTTTTTGTTGTTTTGTTTTTTCTTTTTTCGCCAAGACTTTAAGACGTAATCGCCTAAAAAAGTAGAATCTTAATTTTTTTTTTTAAAATTGGCGACTAGAAATTCATTACTACTAGAAGTTCGAAAGTTGAGTGAAAACCAGTATTTTTTTAAAGTATTTTTTATAAAAGAACCAAATAGGATTAACTTTTTTTAAAAGTATTTTTATCTTTTTTTACAAGACGCTGCTGCTGATTGATTGTTATATCAGCAATACTAGTAGCCATTGTTGACTTTCGCTCAAAAAAAGGACAATATTTTTTAGGATAAGATAATTTAAAATTACTATTACCGAAAGACAAAACAACGTACAATTATAATTTTAATGCATAAAAAAAGATGAAAGATTAATTTATTTACTAGTTGGGTACGAAAAATGTAACAACATTTTCTATATTCATATTTTAAAATGTTTAAAATTCGTTCTAGAATCAAAATAAACAAAAATCGCCTCGTGTTTATAGCAGTAATTGCAGTAATATATTTGTTCAATCTGTCCTCTTACTAATATAACATTTTTTGGTAATATTCAATTTTATTCAAATCGGAAAATCTTTTCAACCGTGTTTCCTTGTATATGGTGGCTTACTGTAATAAAAACACAATACCGAACGGTTACGGTTTAAAAAAAAAAAACCGATTCGGTATACGGTATGGAGACGAAACCGAAAAACCGCGGTTTTTCGGTAAAACCGCCCATCTCTAAGGCAGACCATCGATACCCGGAGACTTATCAAGGCCAACCTGCCTTAGGGCCTCCAGGACTTCATCCTCATTTATACACCCTTCGCACCTAGCTGCTTCGGTCGCCTCGAGACGAGAAAAGTCAGCTAAATAGGCGTCGAACTGAGCCATTGTCAGACCGGGCTCCTTGGTAAAAAGATCCTGAAAATAAGAGCGAAAACCCTCCAAAATCCCGTCGTTTGTAGTCACGAGACGCCCATCCGATAATGTGACACTGGCGATGTGTCGATCAGTAGACCGTCGACGTTCCTCCGCACGCAGTGACGCGGCCATGTTTGTCGCCTCGTGCGGCACTCTTTTTAACCTAGACCTAACTATCAATCCCTGATCTGCCTTGTTATCCAAGGAGTTCAGTTCCGTTTTAGCTACAGTAAAGGTAACGCTATCCCCCGCCTCCGCCGCCCGACTTAAACTAGTTTCTAGTGCCACTTTCGTTGCCCTAGATCTAAGGTTGAGTCGACGACTATAATCGGCAACGAAGGACCTAATAACGTTCTTAAGGTGGCCCCACCACTTATTCCCAATGATAGCACCCGTCAATTCCCTCTGTAATGTTAGTAAAAGCTGTTCCCGGAAGTCCTTCAAATCGAACAACGATGAGTTGAACTTCCAGTAACCAGCCAATCTAGGCTTAGGACTATCTAAGTTTACCCGCACCCGGACAAGCCTATGATCCGAGTAAACTATATTATGAAAACTTGGACAATCTAAAAGCCCTAAATCGACTCTCCTAATTAAGAACCGATCAAGGTAACTCGAAAGTTGCCCTAAATCGGAGCCGCGACTAGCAGTCCAAGTCCATACTACTTCACGGGGTTTCTCATTTCGGAATTTATCGACAAGATCGAACTTATCGATAAAGTCCCGAAATGCCTTAACATCCCCGTTGCTGTTAGTTCCCCTACGTTTTCCCAAGCGATCTAAATCGGGATCCAAGACCGCGTTCCAGTCTCCCGCTAGAATTATCCAACGCGACGTATCCATAAAGGGCTCGATCCGCCGAAAAAAAGGAACCCGCTCAGAACTGGCGTTGGGCGCATAAACCCCAATAAGCCGAAAAGCCACATCCTTTACGGTAACATCAAGAACGCACAGCCTTCCCTCAGGATCTGCATAGATTGGGTCACACGTCGCATTCAGTGTGCGCTTAACTAGCCAGGAAACCCCTCTTGAGTGAGTATCAAAGTACGCTGAATAGAGCTGAAAGTCTCTAGTCAGCGCACCCTGATAATCACTGGGAATAAAGTGGGTCTCCTGCAAACAACATACATCCACGCCGAGTCGCTGAAGGTCACGTACTACTCGAAGTTTACAAGCGGTGTCCCTCAACCCTCGGCCATTTAGGCTTGCTAATCTGAGTGCCATTCTAGTGCTCTTAGAGTTGGGAACCCGAAACGAACATTGATGCATTTAAGACACCGACAGATGAACCCAGAGAACCTTGTCCCAATTCATTTGAGACGAGACCGTCCGGGGCCACACCGCCAATGTCTAAGGGGAAAGTTAGTTTTAATGCCCTGTAGAGTGTAGGATGGATACGTATAGGGACCCTCCCAACACAAGATTTTTGCAGTAATACTACTTCTTCATCGTTAAAGAAAGCGAGAGGAGGCGATATATTAAAGGCGTTATTCGCTTCCTCCATCATATTCCAAACCCCTTTAGCTTTGTCTCTTGATCTAACCACAGATAAAAGTCTTTGTGCATCCAAGAAATTTTCCGGGTTGGTAATGTCTTTTTTGTGTACCATCTTTAGCGTAGCTAGGTTTCGGTAGTTCTTCTTATGATGATTTATCATAAGATTTTCAGTTTCGGGAGTAACTTTACAGACATCCTTGCCTGTGTAGAAAGGGGTCTTCTTTTTCCGGGCCTCTAGCGAGGGACTTCGATGGCGTTTCTGGGATGTGGAGGGGGCGGTGGGTGAGGCAGGAGGCGGCATATCGGTCTTCATTGGAGAGGGGGGCGGTGTACTTTTAGGGGTGTTGCACGGGGAACAGAAAGGAGATGGATTAGGGGTAACGGGCTTATCTTTTGATAAGGGGGTCAGATTAGATTCCCTTACTGGTGGGGATGACTTTAATGGTGGGGGTGCACCTTTGGCTGGAGAGCGACATTCTTTGGCTGGTGGAGTTTTTTTTCCCGCATTAATAGTAGTATCGGCAACCTTTTTTTTTTCCTCGTTTTTTTTTCCTTTTTTTTCCTTTTTTTTCCTCAGTTTTGCGCTCCTCGTCGAGAGACTTTTTCAAATTTAGTATTTCTTTGTATTTTTCACCACCAGGATCGTTGCTGGTTTCTATTTCTAGTTGTTCCTCTTCGGTCATTACTTGAGCATATGACTTCGGCGATTTTTTGCCAGTCACGATATTCCAAACGACTTTTTTTTGGGGCGATTCATTTTCGGTGTTGCATAAGTCCTCGAATTCCTCCGGGGTTACAGTTTCAGTTGTTGGCTTTGAGGAGGGAGTCTTCTTCTCCGCTGCAACTTTAGGTGTCAAGTGTTCTAGCACTCTGTTCTTGGGGTTAGGCTGGGCCGGTTTGATCCTTGTTGGGCAAGTGAAAGTTAAATGCCCAACCTCATTGCAAATCCAACAAGCTGGACGTCTTCCAGCCACCACCACAGGTAATTTTTCTCCATTTGCTTCTATGTAGTACGGAACTTTTTTAAAAGCCGACTCGTTAAGCCACACGTCAAAAGACCATGTTCCGTTGAACTTGTCGACCGTAATAGCCGTTATTTCTCCGAACTTAAGTAAAAAGGCGCCTAAGTATTCCCCAGGAACCACAGCCGGAACTTCAAAAACTGAGATGGTCGTTCTCCTTCGACCCATGTATTCCATTCGCAGAATGTAGTCTTTAGTAATTATTTCTTTCTTCGAGAGTTCGATGCAGACTTCCTCGGTCTTAAAGAGACTATTCCAGGTGTTATAACCTTTACATTTCACGATACGTTCAGCACGTACTCCGGTCGTTGCAATTAATTTTGCGACAGTTTCTTTCGAGGACCTAATCAGTTTTTTGGACTTTCTGTCCACTACGAACATTAATATCGTTTTTTTCTGGAATTCCTCCAACCTTGGTAACTGTATAATTACTCCAGTTTCAGTCACGAAATCCGTGCAGTCTTTTGCCTTGGCGACAAAATCGTCAACGTCAATTTTAAGGGCGGGTGCCTTAATCCAATCCGTTTTATCCGTAGGCTGAGATGGCTTCTCAACCACTTCAGAGGTCTCCGAAGGCGCACAGCTGGCAGTAGCCATGGCCGGAGAACGGTAGAAAAAAATTAACAAACTCCAAATAAATAAAAATATAAGGAGTAAAAAAAAGCAAGCAACAAATTTAACAATTAACGGTAGTAACAATAAATAACAATAATAACAATAATCACGAACTTACTGGCAGAGAAAAAATCACAGAGAGCTTTGTTGCTTACCTAGACAAATAGTGTTTAACATTCACTCTTAATATACACGAATGTAAAACATTCCATTATTACTCCAAGGGGGAGACAGGCATCAATTATCTTTGTTACTACACACATACAAATACAGACATACAAAAACACACATATATATGTGTGTGTGTGTGTGTGTATATATATATATGTGTGTGTGTGTGTGTATATATATGTGTGTGTGTGGGTGTATATATATGTGTGTGTGGGTGTATATATATATA
>CAUVYP010000211.1:0-59866 GCA_963556195.1 Sepiola atlantica | reverse complement strand
GACGTTTGACCTTGACATTCAAAACACAGGCCATTAAACGGTGACCTTGACATGACCTTGACATGACCTTGACATGAGGTGACCGTGACCTTTACAATATGACCTTGAGCCCAGACACACATGCCATTAACTCCGTGCGGGTGAAGTCTGACAGACACGCGTCTCCCATTAAATCGTGGACGTTTGACCTTGACATTCAAAACACAGGCCATTAAACGGTGACCTTGACATGACCTTGACATGACCTTGACATGAGGTGACCGTGACCTTTACAATATGACCTTGAGCCCAGACACACAGGCCATTAACTCCGTGCGGGTGAAGTCTGACAGACACGCGTCTCCCATTAAATCGTGGACGTTTGACCTTGACATTCAAAACACAGGCCATTAAACGGTGACCTTGACATGACCTTGACATGACCTTGACATGAGGTGACCGTGACCTTTACAATATGACCTTGAGCCCAGACACACAGGCCATTAACTCCGTGCGGGTGAAGTCTGACAGAGACGCGTCTCCCATTAAATCGTGGTCGTTTGACCTTGACATTCAAAACACAGGCCATTAAACGGTGACCTTGACATGACCTTGACATGAGGTGACCGTGACCTTTACAATATGACCTTGAGCCCAGACACACAGGCCATTAACTCCGTGCGGGTGAAGTCTGACAGACACGCGTCTCCCATTAAATCGTGGACGTTTGACCTTGACATTCAAAACACAGGCCATTAAACGGTGACCTTGACATGACCTTGACATGACCTTGACATGAGGTGACCGTGACCTTTACAATATGACCTTGAGCCCAGACACACAGGCCATTAACTCCGTGCGGGTGAAGTCTGACAGACACGCGTCTCCCATTAAATCGTCGACGTTTGACCTTGACATTCAAAACACAGGCCATTAAACGGTGACCTTGACATGACCTTGACATGAGGTGACCGTGACCTTTACAATATGACCTTGAGCCCAGACACACAGGCCATTAACTCCGTGCGGGTGAAGTCTGACAGACACGCGTCTCCCATTAAATCGTGGACGTTTGACCTTGACATTCAAAACACAGGCCATTAAACGGTGACCTTGACATGACCTTGACATGACCTTGACATGAGGTGACCGTGACCTTTACAATATGACCTTGAGCCCAGACACACAGGCCATTAACTCCGTGCGGGTGAAGTCTGACAGACACGCGTCTCCCATTAAATCGTGGACGTTTGACCTTGACATTCAAAACACAGGCCATTAAACGGTGACCTTGACATGACCTTGACATGAGGTGACCGTGACCTTTACAATATGACCTTGAGCCCAGACACACAGGCCATTAACTCCGTGCGGGTGAAGTCTGACAGACACGCGTCTCCCATTAAATCGTGGACGTTTGACCTTGACATTCAAAACACAGGCCATTAAACGGTGACCTTGACATGACCTTGACATGAGGTGACCGTGACCTTTACAATATGACCTTGAGCCCAGACACACAGGCCATTAACTCCGTGCGGGTGAAGTCTGACAGACACGCGTCTCCCATTAAATCGTGGACGTTTGACCTTGACATTCAAAACACAGGCCATTAAACGGTGACCTTGACATGACCTTGACATGACCTTGACATGAGGTGACCGTGACCTTTACAATATGACCTTGAGCCCAGACACACAGGCCATTAACTCCGTGCGGGTGAAGTCTGACAGACACGCGTCTCCCATTAAATCGTGGACGTTTGACCTTGACATTCAAAACACAGGCCATTAAACGGTGACCTTGACATGACCTTGACATGACCTTGACATGAGGTGACCGTGACCTTTACAATATGACCTTGAGCCCAGACACACAGGCCATTAACTCCGTGCGGGTGAAGTCTGACAGACACGCGTCTCCCATTAAATCGTGGACGTTTGACCTTGACATTCAAAACACAGGCCATTAAACGGTGACCTTGACATGACCTTGACATGACCTTGACATGAGGTGACCGTGACCTTTACAATATGACCTTGAGCCCAGACACACAGGCCATTAACTCCGTGCGGGTGAAGTCTGACAGACACGCGTCTCCCATTAAATCGTGGACGTTTGACCTTGACATTCAAAACACAGGCCATTAAACGGTGACCTTGACATGACCTTGACATGACCTTGACATGAGGTGACCGTGACCTTTACAATATGACCTTGAGCCCAGACACACAGGCCATTAACTCCGTGCGGGTGAAGTCTGACAGACACGCGTCTCCCATTAAATCGTGGACGTTTGACCTTGACATTCAAAACACAGGCCATTAAACGGTGACCTTGACATGACCTTGACATGAGGTGACCGTGACCTTTACAATATGACCTTGAGCCCAGACACACAGGCCATTAACTCCGTGCGGGTGAAGTCTGACAGACACGCGTCTCCCATTAAATCGTGGACGTTTGACCTTGACATTCAAAACACAGGCCATTAAACGGTGACCTTGACATGACCTTGACATGAGGTGACCGTGACCTTTACAATATGACCTTGAGCCCAGACACACAGGCCATTAACTCCGTGCGGGTGAAGTCTGACAGACACGCGTCTCCCATTAAATCGTGGACGTTTGACCTTGACATTCAAAACACAGGCCATTAAACGGTGACCTTGACATGACCTTGACATGAGGTGACCGTGACCTTTACAATATGACCTTGAGCCCAGACACACAGGCCATTAACTCCGTGCGGGTGAAGTCTGACAGACACGCGTCTCCCATTAAATCGTGGACGTTTGACCTTGACATTCAAAACACAGGCCATTAAACGGTGACCTTGACATGACCTTGACATGACCTTGACATGAGGTGACCGTGACCTTTACAATATGACCTTGAGCCCAGACACACAGGCCATTAACTCCGTGCGGGTGAAGTCTGACAGACACGCGTCTCCCATTAAATCGTGGACGTTTGACCTTGACATTCAAAACACAGGCCATTAAACGGTGACCTTGACATGACCTTGACATGACCTTGACATGAGGTGACCGTGACCTTTACAATATGACCTTGAGCCCAGACACACAGGCCATTAACTCCGTGCGGGTGAAGTCTGACAGACACGCGTCTCCCATTAAATCGTGGACGTTTGACCTTGACATTCAAAACACAGGCCATTAAACGGTGACCTTGACATGACCTTGACATGAGGTGACCGTGACCTTTACAATATGACCTTGAGCCCAGACACACAGGCCATTAACTCCGTGCGGGTGAAGTCTGACAGACACGCGTCTCCCATTAAATCGTGGACGTTTGACCTTGACATTCAAAACACAGGCCATTAAACGGTGACCTTGACATGACCTTGACATGAGGTGACCGTGACCTTTACAATATGACCTTGAGCCCAGACACACAGGCCATTAACTCCGTGCGGGTGAAGTCTGACAGACACGCGTCTCCCATTAAATCGTGGACGTTTGACCTTGACATTCAAAACACAGGCCATTAAACGGTGACCTTGACATGACCTTGACATGACCTTGACATGAGGTGACCGTGACCTTTACAATATGACCTTGAGCCCAGACACACAGGCCATTAACTCCGTGCGGGTGAAGTCTGACAGACACGCGTCTCCCATTAAATCGTGGACGTTTGACCTTGACATTCAAAACACAGGCCATTAAACGGTGACCTTGACATGACCTTGACATGAGGTGACCGTGACCTTTACAATATGACCTTGAGCCCAGACACACAGGCCATTAACTCCGTGCGGGTGAAGTCTGACAGACACGCGTCTCCCATTAAATCGTGGACGTTTGACCTTGACATTCAAAACACAGGCCATTAAACGGTGACCTTGACATGACCTTGACATGACCTTGACATGAGGTGACCGTGACCTTTACAATATGACCTTGAGCCCAGACACACAGGCCATTAACTCCGTGCGGGTGAAGTCTGACAGACACGCGTCTCCCATTAAATCGTGGACGTTTGACCTTGACATTCAAAACACAGGCCATTAAACGGTGACCTTGACATGACCTTGACATGACCTTGACATGAGGTGACCGTGACCTTTACAATATGACCTTGAGCCCAGACACACAGGCCATTAACTCCGTGCGGGTGAAGTCTGACAGACACGCGTCTCCCATTAAATCGTGGACGTTTGACCTTGACATTCAAAACACAGGCCATTAAACGGTGACCTTGACATGACCTTGACATGACCTTGACATGAGGTGACCGTGACCTTTACAATATGACCTTGAGCCCAGACACACAGGCCATTAACTCCGTGCGGGTGAAGTCTGACAGACACGCGTCTCCCATTAAATCGTGGACGTTTGACCTTGACATTCAAAACACAGGCCATTAAACGGTGACCTTGACATGACCTTGACATGACCTTGACATGAGGTGACCGTGACCTTTACAATATGACCTTGAGCCCAGACACACAGGCCATTAACTCCGTGCGGGTGAAGTCTGACAGACACGCGTCTCCCATTAAATCGTGGACGTTTGACCTTGACATTCAAAACACAGGCCATTAAACGGTGACCTTGACATGACCTTGACATGACCTTGACATGAGGTGACCGTGACCTTTACAATATGACCTTGAGCCCAGACACACAGGCCATTAACTCCGTGCGGGTGAAGTCTGACAGACACGCGTCTCCCATTAAATCGTGGACGTTTGACCTTGACATTCAAAACACAGGCCATTAAACGGTGTTGACATGACCTTGACATGACCTTGACATGAGGTGACCGTGACCTTTACAATATGACCTTGAGCCCAGACACACAGGCCATTAACTCCGTGCGGGTGAAGTCTGACAGACACGCGTCTCCCATTAAATCGTGGACGTTTGACCTTGACATTCAAAACACAGGCCATTAAACGGTGACCTTGACAGTGACCTTGACATGACCTTGACATGAGGTGACCGTGACCTTTACAATATGACCTTGAGCCCAGACACACAGGCCATTAACTCCGTGCGGGTGAAGTCTGACAGACACGCGTCTCCCATTAAATCGTGGACGTTTGACCTTGACATTCAAAACACAGGCCATTAAACGGTGACCTTGACATACTTGACATGACCTTGACATGAGGTGACCGTGACCTTTACAATATGACCTTGAGCCCAGACACACAGGCCATTAACTCCGTGCGGGTGAAGTCTGACAGACACGCGTCTCCCATTAAATCGTGGACGTTTGACCTTGACATTCAAAACACAGGCCATTAAACGGTGACCTTGACATGACCTTGACATGACCTTGACATGAGGTGACCGTGACCTTTACAATATGACCTTGAGCCCAGACACACAGGCCATTAACTCCGTGCGGGTGAAGTCTGACAGACACGCGTCTCCCATTAAATCGTGGACGTTTGACCTTGACATTCAAAACACAGGCCATTAAACGGTGACCTTGACATGACCTTGACATGAGGTGACCGTGACCTTTACAATATGACCTTGAGCCCAGACACACAGGCCATTAACTCCGTGCGGGTGAAGTCTGACAGACACGCGTCTCCCATTAAATCGTGGACGTTTGACCTTGACATTCAAAACACAGGCCATTAAACGGTGACCTTGACATGACCTTGACATGACCTTGACATGAGGTGACCGTGACCTTTACAATATGACCTTGAGCCCAGACACACAGGCCATTAACTCCGTGCGGGTGAAGTCTGACAGACACGCGTCTCCCATTAAATCGTGGACGTTTGACCTTGACATTCAAAACACAGGCCATTAAACGGTGACCTTGACATGACCTTGACATGACCTTGACATGAGGTGACCGTGACCTTTACAATATGACCTTGAGCCCAGACACACAGGCCATTAACTCCGTGCGGGTGAAGTCTGACAGACACGCGTCTCCCATTAAATCGTGGACGTTTGACCTTGACATTCAAAACACAGGCCATTAAACGGTGACCTTGACATGACCTTGACATGACCTTGACATGAGGTGACCGTGACCTTTACAATATGACCTTGAGCCCAGACACACAGGCCATTAACTCCGTGCGGGTGAAGTCTGACAGACACGCGTCTCCCATTAAATCGTGGACGTTTGACCTTGACATTCAAAACACAGGCCATTAAACGGTGACCTTGACATGACCTTGACATGACCTTGAGGTGACCGTGACCTTTACAATATGACCTTGAGCCCAGACACACAGGCCATTAACTCCGTGCGGGTGAAGTCTGACAGACACGCGTCTCCCATTAAATCGTGGACGTTTGACCTTGACATTCAAAACACAGGCCATTAAACGGTGACCTTGACATGACCTTGACATGACCTTGACATGAGGTGACCGTGACCTTTACAATATGACCTTGAGCCCAGACACACAGGCCATTAACTCCGTGCGGGTGAAGTCTGACAGACACGCGTCTCCCATTAAATCGTGGACGTTTGACCTTGACATTCAAAACACAGGCCATTAAACGGTGACCTTGACATGACCTTGACATGACCTTGACATGAGGTGACCGTGACCTTTACAATATGACCTTGAGCCCAGACACACAGGCCATTAACTCCGTGCGGGTGAAGTCTGACAGACACGCGTCTCCCATTAAATCGTGGACGTTTGACCTTGACATTCAAAACACAGGCCATTAAACGGTGACCTTGACATGACCTTGACATGAGGTGACCGTGACCTTTACAATATGACCTTGAGCCCAGACACACAGGCCATTAACTCCGTGCGGGTGAAGTCTGACAGACACGCGTCTCCCATTAAATCGTGGACGTTTGACCTTGACATTCAAAACACAGGCCATTAAACGGTGACCTTGACATGACCTTGACATGAGGTGACCGTGACCTTTACAATATGACCTTGAGCCCAGACACACAGGCCATTAACTCCGTGCGGGTGAAGTCTGACAGACACGCGTCTCCCATTAAATCGTGGACGTTTGACCTTGACATTCAAAACACAGGCCATTAAACGGTGACCTTGACATGACCTTGACATGACCTTGACATGAGGTGACCGTGACCTTTACAATATGACCTTGAGCCCAGACACACAGGCCATTAACTCCGTGCGGGTGAAGTCTGACAGACACGCGTCTCCCATTAAATCGTGGACGTTTGACCTTGACATTCAAAACACAGGCCATTAAACGGTGACCTTGACATGACCTTGACATGAGGTGACCGTGACCTTTACAATATGACCTTGAGCCCAGACACACAGGCCATTAACTCCGTGCGGGTGAAGTCTGACAGACACGCGTCTCCCATTAAATCGTGGACGTTTGACCTTGACATTCAAAACACAGGCCATTAAACGGTGACCTTGACATGACCTTGACATGACCTTGACATGAGGTGACCGTGACCTTTACAATATGACCTTGAGCCCAGACACACAGGCCATTAACTCCGTGCGGGTGAAGTCTGACAGACACGCGTCTCCCATTAAATCGTGGACGTTTGACCTTGACATTCAAAACACAGGCCATTAAACGGTGACCTTGACATGACCTTGACATGACCTTGACATGAGGTGACCGTGACCTTTACAATATGACCTTGAGCCCAGACACACAGGCCATTAACTCCGTGCGGGTGAAGTCTGACAGACACGCGTCTCCCATTAAATCGTGGACGTTTGACCTTGACATTCAAAACACAGGCCATTAAACTGACCTTGACATGACCTTGACATGACCTTGACATGAGGTGACCGTGACCTTTACAATATGACCTTGAGCCCAGACACACAGGCCATTAACTCCGTGCGGGTGAAGTCTGACAGACACGCGTCTCCCATTAAATCGTGGACGTTTGACCTTGACATTCAAAACACAGGCCATTAAACGGTGACCTTGACATGACCTTGACATGAGGTGACCGTGACCTTTACAATATGACCTTGAGCCCAGACACACAGGCCATTAACTCCGTGCGGGTGAAGTCTGACAGACACGCGTCTCCCATTAAATCGTGGACGTTTGACCTTGACATTCAAAACACAGGCCATTAAACGGTGACCTTGACATGACCTTGACATGACCTTGACATGAGGTGACCGTGACCTTTACAATATGACCTTGAGCCCAGACACACAGGCCATTAACTCCGTGCGGGTGAAGTCTGACAGACACGCGTCTCCCATTAAATCGTGGACGTTTGACCTTGACATTCAAAACACAGGCCATTAAACGGTGACCTTGACATGACCTTGACATGACCTTGGTGACCGTGACCTTTACAATATGACCTTGAGCCCAGACACACAGGCCATTAACTCCGTGCGGGTGAAGAGACACGCGTCTCCCATTAAATCGTGGACGTTTGACCTTGACATTCAAAACACAGGCCATTAAACGGTGACCTTGACATGACCTTGACATGAGGTGACCGTGACCTTTACAATATGACCTTGAGCCCAGACACACAGGCCATTAACTCCGTGCGGGTGAAGTCTGACAGACACGCGTCTCCCATTAAATCGTGGACGTTTGACCTTGACATTCAAAACACAGGCCATTAAACGGTGACCTTGACATGACCTTGACATGACCTTGACATGAGGTGACCGTGACCTTTACAATATGACCTTGAGCCCAGACACACAGGCCATTAACTCCGTGCGGGTGAAGTCTGACAGACACGCGTCTCCCATTAAATCGTGGACGTTTGACCTTGACATTCAAAACACAGGCCATTAAACGGTGACCTTGACATGACCTTGACATGAGGTGACCGTGACCTTTACAATATGACCTTGAGCCCAGACACACAGGCCATTAACTCCGTGCGGGTGAAGTCTGACAGACACGCGTCTCCCATTAAATCGTGGACGTTTGACCTTGACATTCAAAACACAGGCCATTAAACGGTGACCTTGACATGACCTTGACATGACCTTGACATGAGGTGACCGTGACCTTTACAATATGACCTTGAGCCCAGACACACAGGCCATTAACTCCGTGCGGGTGAAGTCTGACAGACACGCGTCTCCCATTAAATCGTGGACGTTTGACCTTGACATTCAAAACACAGGCCATTAAACGGTGACCTTGACATGACCTTGACATGAGGTGACCGTGACCTTTACAATATGACCTTGAGCCCAGACACACAGGCCATTAACTCCGTGCGGGTGAAGTCTGACAGACACGCGTCTCCCATTAAATCGTGGACGTTTGACCTTGACATTCAAAACACAGGCCATTAAACGGTGACCTTGACATGACCTTGACATGACCTTGACATGAGGTGACCGTGACCTTTACAATATGACCTTGAGCCCAGACACACAGGCCATTAACTCCGTGCGGGTGAAGTCTGACAGACACGCGTCTCCCATTAAATCGTGGACGTTTGACCTTGACATTCAAAACACAGGCCATTAAACGGTGACCTTGACATGACCTTGACATGAGGTGACCGTGACCTTTACAATATGACCTTGAGCCCAGACACACAGGCCATTAACTCCGTGCGGGTGAAGTCTGACAGACACGCGTCTCCCATTAAATCGTGGACGTTTGACCTTGACATTCAAAACACAGGCCATTAAACGGTGACCTTGACATGACCTTGACATGAGGTGACCGTGACCTTTACAATATGACCTTGAGCCCAGACACACAGGCCATTAACTCCGTGCGGGTGAAGTCTGACAGACACGCGTCTCCCATTAAATCGTGGACGTTTGACCTTGACATTCAAAACACAGGCCATTAAACGGTGACCTTGACATGACCTTGACATGACCTTGACATGAGGTGACCGTGACCTTTACAATATGACCTTGAGCCCAGACACACAGGCCATTAACTCCGTGCGGGTGAAGTCTGACAGACACGCGTCTCCCATTAAATCGTGGACGTTTGACCTTGACATTCAAAACACAGGCCATTAAACGGTGACCTTGACATGACCTTGACATGAGGTGACCGTGACCTTTACAATATGACCTTGAGCCCAGACACACAGGCCATTAACTCCGTGCGGGTGAAGTCTGACAGACACGCGTCTCCCATTAAATCGTGGACGTTTGACCTTGACATTCAAAACACAGGCCATTAAACGGTGACCTTGACATGACCTTGACATGACCTTGACATGAGGTGACCGTGACCTTTACAATATGACCTTGAGCCCAGACACACAGGCCATTAACTCCGTGCGGGTGAAGTCTGACAGACACGCGTCTCCCATTAAATCGTGGACGTTTGACCTTGACATTCAAAACACAGGCCATTAAACGGTGACCTTGACATGACCTTGACATGACCTTCATGAGGTGACCGTGACCTTTACAATATGACCTTGAGCCCAGACACACAGGCCATTAACTCCGTGCGGGTGAAGTCTGACAGACACGCGTCTCCCATTAAATCGTGGACGTTTGACCTTGACATTCAAAACACAGGCCATTAAACGGTGACCTTGACATGACCTTGACATGAGGTGACCGTGACCTTTACAATATGACCTTGAGCCCAGACACACAGGCCATTAACTCCGTGCGGGTGAAGTCTGACAGACACGCGTCTCCCATTAAATCGTGGACGTTTGACCTTGACATTCAAAACACAGGCCATTAAACGGTGACCTTGACATGACCTTGACATGACCTTGACATGAGGTGACCGTGACCTTTACAATATGACCTTGAGCCCAGACACACAGGCCATTAACTCCGTGCGGGTGAAGTCTGACAGACACGCGTCTCCCATTAAATCGTGGACGTTTGACCTTGACATTCAAAACACAGGCCATTAAACGGTGACCTTGACATGACCTTGACATGAGGTGACCGTGACCTTTACAATATGACCTTGAGCCCAGACACACAGGCCATTAACTCCGTGCGGGTGAAGTCTGACAGACACGCGTCTCCCATTAAATCGTGGACGTTTGACCTTGACATTCAAAACACAGGCCATTAAACGGTGACCTTGACATGACCTTGACATGACCTTGACATGAGGTGACCGTGACCTTTACAATATGACCTTGAGCCCAGACACACAGGCCATTAACTCCGTGCGGGTGAAGTCTGACAGACACGCGTCTCCCATTAAATCGTGGACGTTTGACCTTGACATTCAAAACACAGGCCATTAAACGGTGACCTTGACATGACCTTGACATGAGGTGACCGTGACCTTTACAATATGACCTTGAGCCCAGACACACAGGCCATTAACTCCGTGCGGGTGAAGTCTGACAGACACGCGTCTCCCATTAAATCGTGGACGTTTGACCTTGACATTCAAAACACAGGCCATTAAACGGTGACCTTGACATGACCTTGACATGAGGTGACCGTGACCTTTACAATATGACCTTGAGCCCAGACACACAGGCCATTAACTCCGTGCGGGTGAAGTCTGACAGACACGCGTCTCCCATTAAATCGTGGACGTTTGACCTTGACATTCAAAACACAGGCCATTAAACGGTGACCTTGACATGACCTTGACATGAGGTGACCGTGACCTTTACAATATGACCTTGAGCCCAGACACACAGGCCATTAACTCCGTGCGGGTGAAGTCTGACAGACACGCGTCTCCCATTAAATCGTGGACGTTTGACCTTGACATTCAAAACACAGGCCATTAAACGGTGACCTTGACATGACCTTGACATGAGGTGACCGTGACCTTTACAATATGACCTTGAGCCCAGACACACAGGCCATTAACTCCGTGCGGGTGAAGTCTGACAGACACGCGTCTCCCATTAAATCGTGGACGTTTGACCTTGACATTCAAAACACAGGCCATTAAACGGTGACCTTGACATGACCTTGACATGACCTTGACATGAGGTGACCGTGACCTTTACAATATGACCTTGAGCCCAGACACACAGGCCATTAACTCCGTGCGGGTGAAGTCTGACAGACACGCGTCTCCCATTAAATCGTGGACGTTTGACCTTGACATTCAAAACACAGGCCATTAAACGGTGACCTTGACATGACCTTGACATGAGGTGACCGTGACCTTTACAATATGACCTTGAGCCCAGACACACAGGCCATTAACTCCGTGCGGGTGAAGTCTGACAGACACGCGTCTCCCATTAAATCGTGGACGTTTGACCTTGACATTCAAAACACAGGCCATTAAACGGTGACCTTGACATGACCTTGACATGAGATGAGGTGACCGTGACCTTTACAATATGACCTTGAGCCCAGACACACAGGCCATTAACTCCGTGCGGGTGAAGTCTGACAGACACGCGTCTCCCATTAAATCGTGGACGTTTGACCTTGACATTCAAAACACAGGCCATTAAACGGTGACCTTGACATGACCTTGACATGAGGTGACCGTGACCTTTACAATATGACCTTGAGCCCAGACACACAGGCCATTAACTCCGTGCGGGTGAAGTCTGACAGACACGCGTCTCCCATTAAATCGTGGACGTTTGACCTTGACATTCAAAACACAGGCCATTAAACGGTGACCTTGACATGACCTTGACATGAGGTGACCGTGACCTTTACAATATGACCTTGAGCCCAGACACACAGGCCATTAACTCCGTGCGGGTGAAGTCTGACAGACACGCGTCTCCCATTAAATCGTGGACGTTTGACCTTGACATTCAAAACACAGGCCATTAAACGGTGACCTTGACATGACCTTGACATGACCTTGACATGAGGTGACCGTGACCTTTACAATATGACCTTGAGCCCAGACACACAGGCCATTAACTCCGTGCGGGTGAAGTCTGACAGACACGCGTCTCCCATTAAATCGTGGACGTTTGACCTTGACATTCAAAACACAGGCCATTAAACGGTGACCTTGACATGACCTTGACATGACCTTGACATGAGGTGACCGTGACCTTTACAATATGACCTTGAGCCCAGACACACAGGCCATTAACTCCGTGCGGGTGAAGTCTGACAGACACGCGTCTCCCATTAAATCGTGGACGTTTGACCTTGACATTCAAAACACAGGCCATTAAACGGTGACCTTGACATGACCTTGACATGACCTTGACATGAGGTGACCGTGACCTTTACAATATGACCTTGAGCCCAGACACACAGGCCATTAACTCCGTGCGGGTGAAGTCTGACAGACACGCGTCTCCCATTAAATCGTGGACGTTTGACCTTGACATTCAAAACACAGGCCATTAAACGGTGACCTTGACATGACCTTGACATGACCTTGACATGAGGTGACCGTGACCTTTACAATATGACCTTGAGCCCAGACACACAGGCCATTAACTCCGTGCGGGTGAAGTCTGACAGACACGCGTCTCCCATTAAATCGTGGACGTTTGACCTTGACATTCAAAACACAGGCCATTAAACGGTGACCTTGACATGACCTTGACATGACCTTGACATGAGGTGACCGTGACCTTTACAATATGACCTTGAGCCCAGACACACAGGCCATTAACTCCGTGCGGGTGAAGTCTGACAGACACGCGTCTCCCATTAAATCGTGGACGTTTGACCTTGACATTCAAAACACAGGCCATTAAACGGTGACCTTGACATGACCTTGACATGACCTTGACATGAGGTGACCGTGACCTTTACAATATGACCTTGAGCCCAGACACACAGGCCATTAACTCCGTGCGGGTGAAGTCTGACAGACACGCGTCTCCCATTAAATCGTGGACGTTTGACCTTGACATTCAAAACACAGGCCATTAAACGGTGACCTTGCCTTGACATGACCTTGACATGAGGTGACCGTGACCTTTACAATATGACCTTGAGCCCAGACACACAGGCCATTAACTCCGTGCGGGTGAAGTCTGACAGACACGCGTCTCCCATTAAATCGTGGACGTTTGACCTTGACATTCAAAACACAGGCCATTAAACGGTGACCTTGACATGACCTTGACATGACCTTGACATGAGGTGACCGTGACCTTTACAATATGACCTTGAGCCCAGACACACAGGCCATTAACTCCGTGCGGGTGAAGTCTGACAGACACGCGTCTCCCATTAAATCGTGGACGTTTGACCTTGACATTCAAAACACAGGCCATTAAACGGTGACCTTGACATGACCTTGACATGAGGTGACCGTGACCTTTACAATATGACCTTGAGCCCAGACACACAGGCCATTAACTCCGTGCGGGTGAAGTCTGACAGACACGCGTCTCCCATTAAATCGTGGACGTTTGACCTTGACATTCAAAACACAGGCCATTAAACGGTGACCTTGACATGACCTTGACATGACCTTGACATGAGGTGACCGTGACCTTTACAATATGACCTTGAGCCCAGACACACAGGCCATTAACTCCGTGCGGGTGAAGTCTGACAGACACGCGTCTCCCATTAAATCGTGGACGTTTGACCTTGACATTCAAAACACAGGCCATTAAACGGTGACCTTGACATGACCTTGACATGACCTTGACATGAGGTGACCGTGACCTTTACAATATGACCTTGAGCCCAGACACACAGGCCATTAACTCCGTGCGGGTGAAGTCTGACAGACACGCGTCTCCCATTAAATCGTGGACGTTTGACCTTGACATTCAAAACACAGGCCATTAAACGGTGACCTTGACATGACCTTGACATGAGGTGACCGTGACCTTTACAATATGACCTTGAGCCCAGACACACAGGCCATTAACTCCGTGCGGGTGAAGTCTGACAGACACGCGTCTCCCATTAAATCGTGGACGTTTGACCTTGACATTCAAAACACAGGCCATTAAACGGTGACCTTGACATGACCTTGACATGAGGTGACCGTGACCTTTACAATATGACCTTGAGCCCAGACACACAGGCCATTAACTCCGTGCGGGTGAAGTCTGACAGACACGCGTCTCCCATTAAATCGTGGACGTTTGACCTTGACATTCAAAACACAGGCCATTAAACGGTGACCTTGACATGACCTTGACATGAGGTGACCGTGACCTTTACAATATGACCTTGAGCCCAGACACACAGGCCATTAACTCCGTGCGGGTGAAGTCTGACAGACACGCGTCTCCCATTAAATCGTGGACGTTTGACCTTGACATTCAAAACACAGGCCATTAAACGGTGACCTTGACATGACCTTGACATGAGGTGACCGTGACCTTTACAATATGACCTTGAGCCCAGACACACAGGCCATTAACTCCGTGCGGGTGAAGTCTGACAGACACGCGTCTCCCATTAAATCGTGGACGTTTGACCTTGACATTCAAAACACAGGCCATTAAACGGTGACCTTGACATGACCTTGACATGAGGTGACCGTGACCTTTACAATATGACCTTGAGCCCAGACACACAGGCCATTAACTCCGTGCGGGTGAAGTCTGACAGACACGCGTCTCCCATTAAATCGTGGACGTTTGACCTTGACATTCAAAACACAGGCCATTAAACGGTGACCTTGACATGACCTTGACATGAGGTGACCGTGACCTTTACAATATGACCTTGAGCCCAGACACACAGGCCATTAACTCCGTGCGGGTGAAGTCTGACAGACACGCGTCTCCCATTAAATCGTGGACGTTTGACCTTGACATTCAAAACACAGGCCATTAAACGGTGACCTTGACATGACCTTGACATGACCTTGACATGAGGTGACCGTGACCTTTACAATATGACCTTGAGCCCAGACACACAGGCCATTAACTCCGTGCGGGTGAAGTCTGACAGACACGCGTCTCCCATTAAATCGTGGACGTTTGACCTTGACATTCAAAACACAGGCCATTAAACGGTGACCTTGACATGACCTTGACATGAGGTGACCGTGACCTTTACAATATGACCTTGAGCCCAGACACACAGGCCATTAACTCCGTGCGGGTGAAGTCTGACAGACACGCGTCTCCCATTAAATCGTGGACGTTTGACCTTGACATTCAAAACACAGGCCATTAAACGGTGACCTTGACATGACCTTGACATGACCTTGACATGAGGTGACCGTGACCTTTACAATATGACCTTGAGCCCAGACACACAGGCCATTAACTCCGTGCGGGTGAAGTCTGACAGACACGCGTCTCCCATTAAATCGTGGACGTTTGACCTTGACATTCAAAACACAGGCCATTAAACGGTGACCTTGACATGACCTTGACATGAGGTGACCGTGACCTTTACAATATGACCTTGAGCCCAGACACACAGGCCATTAACTCCGTGCGGGTGAAGTCTGACAGACACGCGTCTCCCATTAAATCGTGGACGTTTGACCTTGACATTCAAAACACAGGCCATTAAACGGTGACCTTGACATGACCTTGACATGACCTTGACATGAGGTGACCGTGACCTTTACAATATGACCTTGAGCCCAGACACACAGGCCATTAACTCCGTGCGGGTGAAGTCTGACAGACACGCGTCTCCCATTAAATCGTGGACGTTTGACCTTGACATTCAAAACACAGGCCATTAAACGGTGACCTTGACATGACCTTGACATGAGGTGACCGTGACCTTTACAATATGACCTTGAGCCCAGACACACAGGCCATTAACTCCGTGCGGGTGAAGTCTGACAGACACGCGTCTCCCATTAAATCGTGGACGTTTGACCTTGACATTCAAAACACAGGCCATTAAACGGTGACCTTGACATGACCTTGACATGACCTTGACATGAGGTGACCGTGACCTTTACAATATGACCTTGAGCCCAGACACACAGGCCATTAACTCCGTGCGGGTGAAGTCTGACAGACACGCGTCTCCCATTAAATCGTGGACGTTTGACCTTGACATTCAAAACACAGGCCATTAAACGGTGACCTTGACATGACCTTGACATGAGGTGACCGTGACCTTTACAATATGACCTTGAGCCCAGACACACAGGCCATTAACTCCGTGCGGGTGAAGTCTGACAGACACGCGTCTCCCATTAAATCGTGGACGTTTGACCTTGACATTCAAAACACAGGCCATTAAACGGTGACCTTGACATGACCTTGACATGACCTTGACATGAGGTGACCGTGACCTTTACAATATGACCTTGAGCCCAGACACACAGGCCATTAACTCCGTGCGGGTGAAGTCTGACAGACACGCGTCTCCCATTAAATCGTGGACGTTTGACCTTGACATTCAAAACACAGGCCATTAAACGGTGACCTTGACATGACCTTGACATGAGGTGACCGTGACCTTTACAATATGACCTTGAGCCCAGACACACAGGCCATTAACTCCGTGCGGGTGAAGTCTGACAGACACGCGTCTCCCATTAAATCGTGGACGTTTGACCTTGACATTCAAAACACAGGCCATTAAACGGTGACCTTGACATGACCTTGACATGACCTTGACATGAGGTGACCGTGACCTTTACAATATGACCTTGAGCCCAGACACACAGGCCATTAACTCCGTGCGGGTGAAGTCTGACAGACACGCGTCTCCCATTAAATCGTGGACGTTTGACCTTGACATTCAAAACACAGGCCATTAAACGGTGACCTTGACATGACCTTGACTATGAGGTGACCGTGACCTTTACAATATGACCTTGAGCCCAGACACACAGGCCATTAACTCCGTGCGGGTGAAGTCTGACAGACACGCGTCTCCCATTAAATCGTGGACGTTTGACCTTGACATTCAAAACACAGGCCATTAAACGGTGACCTTGACATGACCTTGACATGACCTTGACATGAGGTGACCGTGACCTTTACAATATGACCTTGAGCCCAGACACACAGGCCATTAACTCCGTGCGGGTGAAGTCTGACAGACACGCGTCTCCCATTAAATCGTGGACGTTTGACCTTGACATTCAAAACACAGGCCATTAAACGGTGACCTTGACATGACCTTGACATGAGGTGACCGTGACCTTTACAATATGACCTTGAGCCCAGACACACAGGCCATTAACTCCGTGCGGGTGAAGTCTGACAGACACGCGTCTCCCATTAAATCGTGGACGTTTGACCTTGACATTCAAAACACAGGCCATTAAACGGTGACCTTGACATGACCTTGACATGAGGTGACCGTGACCTTTACAATATGACCTTGAGCCCAGACACACAGGCCATTAACTCCGTGCGGGTGAAGTCTGACAGACACGCGTCTTGGACGTTTGACCTTGACATTCAAAACACAGGCCATTAAACGGTGACCTTGACATGACCTTGACATGAGGTGACCGTGACCTTTACAATATGACCTTGAGCCCAGACACACAGGCCATTAACTCCGTGCGGGTGAAGTCTGACAGACACGCGTCTCCCATTAAATCGTGGACGTTTGACCTTGACATTCAAAACACAGGCCATTAAACGGTGACCTTGACATGACCTTGACATGACCTTGACATGAGGTGACCGTGACCTTTACAATATGACCTTGAGCCCAGACACACAGGCCATTAACTCCGTGCGGGTGAAGTCTGACAGACACGCGTCTCCCATTAAATCGTGGACGTTTGACCTTGACATTCAAAACACAGGCCATTAAACGGTGACCTTGACATGACCTTGACATGAGGTGACCGTGACCTTTACAATATGACCTTGAGCCCAGACACACAGGCCATTAACTCCGTGCGGGTGAAGTCTGACAGACACGCGTCTCCCATTAAATCGTGGACGTTTGACCTTGACATTCAAAACACAGGCCATTAAACGGTGACCTTGACATGACCTTGACATGAGGTGACCGTGACCTTTACAATATGACCTTGAGCCCAGACACACAGGCCATTAACTCCGTGCGGGTGAAGTCTGACAGACACGCGTCTCCCATTAAATCGTGGACGTTTGACCTTGACATTCAAAACACAGGCCATTAAACGGTGACCTTGACATGACCTTGACATGAGGTGACCGTGACCTTTACAATATGACCTTGAGCCCAGACACACAGGCCATTAACTCCGTGCGGGTGAAGTCTGACAGACACGCGTCTCCCATTAAATCGTGGACGTTTGACCTTGACATTCAAAACACAGGCCATTAAACGGTGACCTTGACATGACCTTGACATGACCTTGACATGAGGTGACCGTGACCTTTACAATATGACCTTGAGCCCAGACACACAGGCCATTAACTCCGTGCGGGTGAAGTCTGACAGACACGCGTCTCCCATTAAATCGTGGACGTTTGACCTTGACATTCAAAACACAGGCCATTAAACGGTGACCTTGACATGACCTTGACATGACCTTGACATGAGGTGACCGTGACCTTTACAATATGACCTTGAGCCCAGACACACAGGCCATTAACTCCGTGCGGGTGAAGTCTGACAGACACGCGTCTCCCATTAAATCGTGGACGTTTGACCTTGACATTCAAAACACAGGCCATTAAACGGTGACCTTGACATGACCTTGACATGAGGTGACCGTGACCTTTACAATATGACCTTGAGCCCAGACACACAGGCCATTAACTCCGTGCGGGTGAAGTCTGACAGACACGCGTCTCCCATTAAATCGTGGACGTTTGACCTTGACATTCAAAACACAGGCCATTAAACGGTGACCTTGACATGACCTTGACATGAGGTGACCGTGACCTTTACAATATGACCTTGAGCCCAGACACACAGGCCATTAACTCCGTGCGGGTGAAGTCTGACAGACACGCGTCTCCCATTAAATCGTGGACGTTTGACCTTGACATTCAAAACACAGGCCATTAAACGGTGACCTTGACATGACCTTGACATGACCTTGACATGAGGTGACCGTGACCTTTACAATATGACCTTGAGCCCAGACACACAGGCCATTAACTCCGTGCGGGTGAAGTCTGACAGACACGCGTCTCCCATTAAATCGTGGACGTTTGACCTTGACATTCAAAACACAGGCCATTAAACGGTGACCTTGACATGACCTTGACATGAGGTGACCGTGACCTTTACAATATGACCTTGAGCCCAGACACACAGGCCATTAACTCCGTGCGGGTGAAGTCTGACAGACACGCGTCTCCCATTAAATCGTGGACGTTTGACCTTGACATTCAAAACACAGGCCATTAAACGGTGACCTTGACATGACCTTGACATGACCTTGACATGAGGTGACCGTGACCTTTACAATATGACCTTGAGCCCAGACACACAGGCCATTAACTCCGTGCGGGTGAAGTCTGACAGACACGCGTCTCCCATTAAATCGTGGACGTTTGACCTTGACATTCAAAACACAGGCCATTAAACGGTGACCTTGACATGACCTTGACATGACCTTGACATGAGGTGACCGTGACCTTTACAATATGACCTTGAGCCCAGACACACAGGCCATTAACTCCGTGCGGGTGAAGTCTGACAGACACGCGTCTCCCATTAAATCGTGGACGTTTGACCTTGACATTCAAAACACAGGCCATTAAACGGTGACCTTGACATGACCTTGACATGACCTTGACATGAGGTGACCGTGACCTTTACAATATGACCTTGAGCCCAGACACACAGGCCATTAACTCCGTGCGGGTGAAGTCTGACAGACACGCGTCTCCCATTAAATCGTGGACGTTTGACCTTGACATTCAAAACACAGGCCATTAAACGGTGACCTTGACATGACCTTGACATGAGGTGACCGTGACCTTTACAATATGACCTTGAGCCCAGACACACAGGCCATTAACTCCGTGCGGGTGAAGTCTGACAGACACGCGTCTCCCATTAAATCGTGGACGTTTGACCTTGACATTCAAAACACAGGCCATTAAACGGTGACCTTGACATGACCTTGACATGACCTTGACATGAGGTGACCGTGACCTTTACAATATGACCTTGAGCCCAGACACACAGGCCATTAACTCCGTGCGGGTGAAGTCTGACAGACACGCGTCTCCCATTAAATCGTGGACGTTTGACCTTGACATTCAAAACACAGGCCATTAAACGGTGACCTTGACATGACCTTGACATGAGGTGACCGTGACCTTTACAATATGACCTTGAGCCCAGACACACAGGCCATTAACTCCGTGCGGGTGAAGTCTGACAGACACGCGTCTCCCATTAAATCGTGGACGTTTGACCTTGACATTCAAAACACAGGCCATTAAACGGTGACCTTGACATGACCTTGACATGAGGTGACCGTGACCTTTACAATATGACCTTGAGCCCAGACACACAGGCCATTAACTCCGTGCGGGTGAAGTCTGACAGACACGCGTCTCCCATTAAATCGTGGACGTTTGACCTTGACATTCAAAACACAGGCCATTAAACGGTGACCTTGACATGACCTTGACATGAGGTGACCGTGACCTTTACAATATGACCTTGAGCCCAGACACACAGGCCATTAACTCCGTGCGGGTGAAGTCTGACAGACACGCGTCTCCCATTAAATCGTGGACGTTTGACCTTGACATTCAAAACACAGGCCATTAAACGGTGACCTTGACATGACCTTGACAGACCTTGACATGAGGTGACCGTGACCTTTACAATATGACCTTGAGCCCAGACACACAGGCCATTAACTCCGTGCGGGTGAAGTCTGACAGACACGCGTCTCCCATTAAATCGTGGACGTTTGACCTTGACATTCAAAACACAGGCCATTAAACGGTGACCTTGACATGACCTTGACATGAGGTGACCGTGACCTTTACAATATGACCTTGAGCCCAGACACACAGGCCATTAACTCCGTGCGGGTGAAGTCTGACAGACACGCGTCTCCCATTAAATCGTGGACGTTTGACCTTGACATTCAAAACACAGGCCATTAAACGGTGACCTTGACATGACCTTGACATGAGGTGACCGTGACCTTTACAATATGACCTTGAGCCCAGACACACAGGCCATTAACTCCGTGCGGGTGAAGTCTGACAGACACGCGTCTCCCATTAAATCGTGGACGTTTGACCTTGACATTCAAAACACAGGCCATTAAACGGTGACCTTGACATGACCTTGACATGACCTTGACATGAGGTGACCGTGACCTTTACAATATGACCTTGAGCCCAGACACACAGGCCATTAACTCCGTGCGGGTGAAGTCTGACAGACACGCGTCTCCCATTAAATCGTGGACGTTTGACCTTGACATTCAAAACACAGGCCATTAAACGGTGACCTTGACATGACCTTGACATGACCTTGACATGAGGTGACCGTGACCTTTACAATATGACCTTGAGCCCAGACACACAGGCCATTAACTCCGTGCGGGTGAAGTCTGACAGACACGCGTCTCCCATTAAATCGTGGACGTTTGACCTTGACATTCAAAACACAGGCCATTAAACGGTGACCTTGACATGACCTTGCTTGACATGAGGTGACCGTGACCTTTACAATATGACCTTGAGCCCAGACACACAGGCCATTAACTCCGTGCGGGTGAAGTCTGACAGACACGCGTCTCCCATTAAATCGTGGACGTTTGACCTTGACATTCAAAACACAGGCCATTAAACGGTGACCTTGACATGACCTTGACATGAGGTGACCGTGACCTTTACAATATGACCTTGAGCCCAGACACACAGGCCATTAACTCCGTGCGGGTGAAGTCTGACAGACACGCGTCTCCCATTAAATCGTGGACGTTTGACCTTGACATTCAAAACACAGGCCATTAAACGGTGACCTTGACATGACCTTGACATGACCTTGACATGAGGTGACCGTGACCTTTACAATATGACCTTGAGCCCAGACACACAGGCCATTAACTCCGTGCGGGTGAAGTCTGACAGACACGCGTCTCCCATTAAATCGTGGACGTTTGACCTTGACATTCAAAACACAGGCCATTAAACGGTGACCTTGACATGACCTTGATGCATGAGGTGACCGTGACCTTTACAATATGACCTTGAGCCCAGACACACAGGCCATTAACTCCGTGCGGGTGAAGTCTGACAGACACGCGTCTCCCATTAAATCGTGGACGTTTGACCTTGACATTCAAAACACAGGCCATTAAACGGTGACCTTGACATGACCTTACTTGACATGAGGTGACCGTGACCTTTACAATATGACCTTGAGCCCAGACACACAGGCCATTAACTCCGTGCGGGTGAAGTCTGACAGACACGCGTCTCCCATTAAATCGTGGACGTTTGACCTTGACATTCAAAACACAGGCCATTAAACGGTGACCTTGACATGACCTTGACATGAGGTGACCGTGACCTTTACAATATGACCTTGAGCCCAGACACACAGGCCATTAACTCCGTGCGGGTGAAGTCTGACAGACACGCGTCTCCCATTAAATCGTGGACGTTTGACCTTGACATTCAAAACACAGGCCATTAAACGGTGACCTTGACATGACCTTGACATGAGGTGACCGTGACCTTTACAATATGACCTTGAGCCCAGACACACAGGCCATTAACTCCGTGCGGGTGAAGTCTGACAGACACGCGTCTCCCATTAAATCGTGGACGTTTGACCTTGACATTCAAAACACAGGCCATTAAACGGTGACCTTGACATGACCTTGACATGAGGTGACCGTGACCTTTACAATATGACCTTGAGCCCAGACACACAGGCCATTAACTCCGTGCGGGTGAAGTCTGACAGACACGCGTCTCCCATTAAATCGTGGACGTTTGACCTTGACATTCAAAACACAGGCCATTAAACGGTGACCTTGACATGACCTTGACATGAGGTGACCGTGACCTTTACAATATGACCTTGAGCCCAGACACACAGGCCATTAACTCCGTGCGGGTGAAGTCTGACAGACACGCGTCTCCCATTAAATCGTGGACGTTTGACCTTGACATTCAAAACACAGGCCATTAAACGGTGACCTTGACATGACCTTGACATGACCTTGACATGAGGTGACCGTGACCTTTACAATATGACCTTGAGCCCAGACACACAGGCCATTAACTCCGTGCGGGTGAAGTCTGACAGACACGCGTCTCCCATTAAATCGTGGACGTTTGACCTTGACATTCAAAACACAGGCCATTAAACGGTGACCTTGACATGACCTTGACATGACCTTGACATGAGGTGACCGTGACCTTTACAATATGACCTTGAGCCCAGACACACAGGCCATTAACTCCGTGCGGGTGAAGTCTGACAGACACGCGTCTCCCATTAAATCGTGGACGTTTGACCTTGACATTCAAAACACAGGCCATTAAACGGTGACCTTGACATGACCTTGACATGAGGTGACCGTGACCTTTACAATATGACCTTGAGCCCAGACACACAGGCCATTAACTCCGTGCGGGTGAAGTCTGACAGACACGCGTCTCCCATTAAATCGTGGACGTTTGACCTTGACATTCAAAACACAGGCCATTAAACGGTGACCTTGACATGACCTTGACATCCTTGACATGAGGTGACCGTGACCTTTACAATATGACCTTGAGCCCAGACACACAGGCCATTAACTCCGTGCGGGTGAAGTCTGACAGACACGCGTCTCCCATTAAATCGTGGACGTTTGACCTTGACATTCAAAACACAGGCCATTAAACGGTGACCTTGACATGACCTTGACATGAGGTGACCGTGACCTTTACAATATGACCTTGAGCCCAGACACACAGGCCATTAACTCCGTGCGGGTGAAGTCTGACAGACACGCGTCTCCCATTAAATCGTGGACGTTTGACCTTGACATTCAAAACACAGGCCATTAAACGGTGACCTTGACATGACCTTGACATGAGGTGACCGTGACCTTTACAATATGACCTTGAGCCCAGACACACAGGCCATTAACTCCGTGCGGGTGAAGTCTGACAGACACGCGTCTCCCATTAAATCGTGGACGTTTGACCTTGACATTCAAAACACAGGCCATTAAACGGTGACCTTGACATGACCTTGACATGACCTTGACATGAGGTGACCGTGACCTTTACAATATGACCTTGAGCCCAGACACACAGGCCATTAACTCCGTGCGGGTGAAGTCTCAGACACGCGTCTCCCATTAAATCGTGGACGTTTGACCTTGACATTCAAAACACAGGCCATTAAACGGTGACCTTGACATGACCTTGACATGACCTTGACATGAGGTGACCGTGACCTTTACAATATGACCTTGAGCCCAGACACACAGGCCATTAACTCCGTGCGGGTGAAGTCTGACAGACACGCGTCTCCCATTAAATCGTGGACGTTTGACCTTGACATTCAAAACACAGGCCATTAAACGGTGACCTTGACATGACCTTGACATGACCTTGACATGAGGTGACCGTGACCTTTACAATATGACCTTGAGCCCAGACACACAGGCCATTAACTCCGTGCGGGTGAAGTCTGACAGACACGCGTCTCCCATTAAATCGTGGACGTTTGACCTTGACATTCAAAACACAGGCCATTAAACGGTGACCTTGACATGACCTTGACATGACCTTGACATGAGGTGACCGTGACCTTTACAATATGACCTTGAGCCCAGACACACAGGCCATTAACTCCGTGCGGGTGAAGTCTGACAGACACGCGTCTCCCATTAAATCGTGGACGTTTGACCTTGACATTCAAAACACAGGCCATTAAACGGTGACCTTGACATGACCTTGACATGACCTTGACATGAGGTGACCGTGACCTTTACAATATGACCTTGAGCCCAGACACACAGGCCATTAACTCCGTGCGGGTGAAGTCTGACAGACACGCGTCTCCCATTAAATCGTGGACGTTTGACCTTGACATTCAAAACACAGGCCATTAAACGGTGACCTTGACATGACCTTGACATGACCTTGACATGAGGTGACCGTGACCTTTACAATATGACCTTGAGCCCAGACACACAGGCCATTAACTCCGTGCGGGTGAAGTCTGACAGACACGCGTCTCCCATTAAATCGTGGACGTTTGACCTTGACATTCAAAACACAGGCCATTAAACGGTGACCTTGACATGACCTTGACATGACCTTGACATGAGGTGACCGTGACCTTTACAATATGACCTTGAGCCCAGACACACAGGCCATTAACTCCGTGCGGGTGAAGTCTGACAGACACGCGTCTCCCATTAAATCGTGGACGTTTGACCTTGACATTCAAAACACAGGCCATTAAACGGTGACCTTGACATGACCTTGACATGACCTTGACATGAGGTGACCGTGACCTTTACAATATGACCTTGAGCCCAGACACACAGGCCATTAACTCCGTGCGGGTGAAGTCTGACAGACACGCGTCTCCCATTAAATCGTGGACGTTTGACCTTGACATTCAAAACACAGGCCATTAAACGGTGACCTTGACATGACCTTGACATGACCTTGACATGAGGTGACCGTGACCTTTACAATATGACCTTGAGCCCAGACACACAGGCCATTAACTCCGTGCGGGTGAAGTCTGACAGACACGCGTCTCCCATTAAATCGTGGACGTTTGACCTTGACATTCAAAACACAGGCCATTAAACGACCTTGTGACCTTGACATGACCTTGACATGAGGTGACCGTGACCTTTACAATATGACCTTGAGCCCAGACACACAGGCCATTAACTCCGTGCGGGTGAAGTCTGACAGACACGCGTCTCCCATTAAATCGTGGACGTTTGACCTTGACATTCAAAACACAGGCCATTAAACGGTGACCTTGACATGACCTTGACATGAGGTGACCGTGACCTTTACAATATGACCTTGAGCCCAGACACACAGGCCATTAACTCCGTGCGGGTGAAGTCTGACAGACACGCGTCTCCCATTAAATCGTGGACGTTTGACCTTGACATTCAAAACACAGGCCATTAAACGGTGACCTTGACATGACCTTGACATGAGGTGACCGTGACCTTTACAATATGACCTTGAGCCCAGACACACAGGCCATTAACTCCGTGCGGGTGAAGTCTGACAGACACGCGTCTCCCATTAAATCGTGGACGTTTGACCTTGACATTCAAAACACAGGCCATTAAACGGTGACCTTGACATGACCTTGACATGAGGTGACCGTGACCTTTACAATATGACCTTGAGCCCAGACACACAGGCCATTAACTCCGTGCGGGTGAAGTCTGACAGACACGCGTCTCCCATTAAATCGTGGACGTTTGACCTTGACATTCAAAACACAGGCCATTAAACGGTGACCTTGACATGACCTTGACATGACCTGACATGAGGTGACCGTGACCTTTACAATATGACCTTGAGCCCAGACACACAGGCCATTAACTCCGTGCGGGTGAAGTCTGACAGACACGCGTCTCCCATTAAATCGTGGACGTTTGACCTTGACATTCAAAACACAGGCCATTAAACGGTGACCTTGACATGACCTTGACATGAGGTGACCGTGACCTTTACAATATGACCTTGAGCCCAGACACACAGGCCATTAACTCCGTGCGGGTGAAGTCTGACAGACACGCGTCTCCCATTAAATCGTGGACGTTTGACCTTGACATTCAAAACACAGGCCATTAAACGGTGACCTTGACATGACCTTGACATGACCTTGACATGAGGTGACCGTGACCTTTACAATATGACCTTGAGCCCAGACACACAGGCCATTAACTCCGTGCGGGTGAAGTCTGACAGACACGCGTCTCCCATTAAATCGTGGACGTTTGACCTTGACATTCAAAACACAGGCCATTAAACGGTGACCTTGACATGACCTTGACATGACCTTGACATGAGGTGACCGTGACCTTTACAATATGACCTTGAGCCCAGACACACAGGCCATTAACTCCGTGCGGGTGAAGTCTGACAGACACGCGTCTCCCATTAAATCGTGGACGTTTGACCTTGACATTCAAAACACAGGCCATTAAACGGTGACCTTGACATGACCTTGACATGACCTTGACATGAGGTGACCGTGACCTTTACAATATGACCTTGAGCCCAGACACACAGGCCATTAACTCCGTGCGGGTGAAGTCTGACAGACACGCGTCTCCCATTAAATCGTGGACGTTTGACCTTGACATTCAAAACACAGGCCATTAAACGGTGACCTTGACATGACCTTGACATGACCTTGACATGAGGTGACCGTGACCTTTACAATATGACCTTGAGCCCAGACACACAGGCCATTAACTCCGTGCGGGTGAAGTCTGACAGACACGCGTCTCCCATTAAATCGTGGACGTTTGACCTTGACATTCAAAACACAGGCCATTAAACGGTGACCTTGACATGACCTTGACATGACCTTGACATGAGGTGACCGTGACCTTTACAATATGACCTTGAGCCCAGACACACAGGCCATTAACTCCGTGCGGGTGAAGTCTGACAGACACGCGTCTCCCATTAAATCGTGGACGTTTGACCTTGACATTCAAAACACAGGCCATTAAACGGTGACCTTGACATGACCTTGACATGACCTTGACATGAGGTGACCGTGACCTTTACAATATGACCTTGAGCCCAGACACACAGGCCATTAACTCCGTGCGGGTGAAGTCTGACAGACACGCGTCTCCCATTAAATCGTGGACGTTTGACCTTGACATTCAAAACACAGGCCATTAAACGGTGACCTTGACATGACCTTGACATGAGGTGACCGTGACCTTTACAATATGACCTTGAGCCCAGACACACAGGCCATTAACTCCGTGCGGGTGAAGTCTGACAGACACGCGTCTCCCATTAAATCGTGGACGTTTGACCTTGACATTCAAAACACAGGCCATTAAACGGTGACCTTGACATGACCTTGACATGAGGTGACCGTGACCTTTACAATATGACCTTGAGCCCAGACACACAGGCCATTAACTCCGTGCGGGTGAAGTCTGACAGACACGCGTCTCCCATTAAATCGTGGACGTTTGACCTTGACATTCAAAACACAGGCCATTAAACGGTGACCTTGACATGACCTTGACATGACCTTGACATGAGGTGACCGTGACCTTTACAATATGACCTTGAGCCCAGACACACAGGCCATTAACTCCGTGCGGGTGAAGTCTGACAGACACGCGTCTCCCATTAAATCGTGGACGTTTGACCTTGACATTCAAAACACAGGCCATTAAACGGTGACCTTGACATGACCTTGACATGACCTTGACATGAGGTGACCGTGACCTTTACAATATGACCTTGAGCCCAGACACACAGGCCATTAACTCCGTGCGGGTGAAGTCTGACAGACACGCGTCTCCCATTAAATCGTGGACGTTTGACCTTGACATTCAAAACACAGGCCATTAAACGGTGACCTTGACATGACCTTGACATGAGGTGACCGTGACCTTTACAATATGACCTTGAGCCCAGACACACAGGCCATTAACTCCGTGCGGGTGAAGTCTGACAGACACGCGTCTCCCATTAAATCGTGGACGTTTGACCTTGACATTCAAAACACAGGCCATTAAACGGTGACCTTGACATGACCTTGACATGAGGTGACCGTGACCTTTACAATATGACCTTGAGCCCAGACACACAGGCCATTAACTCCGTGCGGGTGAAGTCTGACAGACACGCGTCTCCCATTAAATCGTGGACGTTTGACCTTGACATTCAAAACACAGGCCATTAAACGGTGACCTTGACATGACCTTGACATGAGGTGACCGTGACCTTTACAATATGACCTTGAGCCCAGACACACAGGCCATTAACTCCGTGCGGGTGAAGTCTGACAGACACGCGTCTCCCATTAAATCGTGGACGTTTGACCTTGACATTCAAAACACAGGCCATTAAACGGTGACCTTGACATGACCTTGACATGACCTTGACATGAGGTGACCGTGACCTTTACAATATGACCTTGAGCCCAGACACACATGCCATTAACTCCGTGCGGGTGAAGTCTGACAGACACGCGTCTCCCATTAAATCGTGGACGTTTGACCTTGACATTCAAAACACAGGCCATTAAACGGTGACCTTGACATGACCTTGACATGAGGTGACCGTGACCTTTACAATATGACCTTGAGCCCAGACACACAGGCCATTAACTCCGTGCGGGTGAAGTCTGACAGACACGCGTCTCCCATTAAATCGTGGACGTTTGACCTTGACATTCAAAACACAGGCCATTAAACGGTGACCTTGACATGACCTTGACATGACCTTGACATGAGGTGACCGTGACCTTTACAATATGACCTTGAGCCCAGACACACAGGCCATTAACTCCGTGCGGGTGAAGTCTGACAGACACGCGTCTCCCATTAAATCGTGGACGTTTGACCTTGACATTCAAAACACAGGCCATTAAACGGTGACCTTGACATGACCTTGACATGACCTTGACATGAGGTGACCGTGACCTTTACAATATGACCTTGAGCCCAGACACACAGGCCATTAACTCCGTGCGGGTGAAGTCTGACAGACACGCGTCTCCCATTAAATCGTGGACGTTTGACCTTGACATTCAAAACACAGGCCATTAAACGGTGACCTTGACATGACCTTGACATGACCTTGACATGAGGTGACCGTGACCTTTACAATATGACCTTGAGCCCAGACACACAGGCCATTAACTCCGTGCGGGTGAAGTCTGACAGACACGCGTCTCCCATTAAATCGTGGACGTTTGACCTTGACATTCAAAACACAGGCCATTAAACGGTGACCTTGACATGACCTTGACATGAGGTGACCGTGACCGTTACAATATGACCTTGAGCCCAGACACACAGGCCATTAACTCCGTGCGGGTGAAGTCTGACAGACACGCGTCTCCCATTAAATCGTGGACGTTTGACCTTGACATTCAAAACACAGGCCATTAAACGGTGACCTTGACATGACCTTGACATGAGGTGACCGTGACCTTTACAATATGACCTTGAGCCCAGACACACAGGCCATTAAGTCCGTGCGGGTGAAGTCTGACAGACACGCGTCTCCCATTAAATCGTGGACGTTTGACCTTGACATTCAAAACACAGGCCATTAAACGGTGACCTTGACATGACCTTGACATGAGGTGACCGTGACCTTTACAATATGACCTTGAGCCCAGACACACAGGCCATTAACTCCGTGCGGGTGAAGTCTGACAGACACGCGTCTCCCATTAAATCGTGGACGTTTGACCTTGACATTCAAAACACAGGCCATTAAACGGTGACCTTGACATGACCTTGACATGAGGTGACCGTGACCTTTACAATATGACCTTGAGCCCAGACACACAGGCCATTAACTCCGTGCGGGTGAAGTCTGACAGACACGCGTCTCCCATTAAATCGTGGACGTTTGACCTTGACATTCAAAACACAGGCCATTAAACGGTGACCTTGACATGACCTTGACATGACCTTGACATGAGGTGACCGTGACCTTTACAATATGACCTTGAGCCCAGACACACAGGCCATTAACTCCGTGCGGGTGAAGTCTGACAGACACGCGTCTCCCATTAAATCGTGGACGTTTGACCTTGACATTCAAAACACAGGCCATTAAACGGTGACCTTGACATGACCTTGACATGACCTTGACATGAGGTGACCGTGACCTTTACAATATGACCTTGAGCCCAGACACACAGGCCATTAACTCCGTGCGGGTGAAGTCTGACAGACACGCGTCTCCCATTAAATCGTGGACGTTTGACCTTGACATTCAAAACACAGGCCATTAAACAGTGACCTTGACATGACCTTGACATGAGGTGACCGTGACCTTTACAATATGACCTTGAGCCCAGACACACAGGCCATTAACTCCGTGCGGGTGAAGTCTGACAGACACGCGTCTCCCATTAAATCGTGGACGTTTGACCTTGACATTCAAAACACAGGCCATTAAACGGTGACCTTGACATGACCTTGACATGAGGTGACCGTGACCTTTACAATATGACCTTGAGCCCAGACACACATGCCATTAACTCCGTGCGGGTGAAGTCTGACAGACACGCGTCTCCCATTAAATCGTGGACGTTTGACCTTGACATTCAAAACACAGGCCATTAAACGGTGACCTTGACATGACCTTGACATGAGGTGACCGTGACCTTTACAATATGACCTTGAGCCCAGACACACATGCCATTAACTCCGTGCGGGTGAAGTCTGACAGACACGCGTCTCCCATTAAATCGTGGACGTTTGACCTTGACATTCAAAACACAGGCCATTAAACGGTGACCTTGACATGACCTTGACATGACCTTGACATGAGGTGACCGTGACCTTTACAATATGACCTTGAGCCCAGACACACATGCCATTAACTCCGTGCGGGTGAAGTCTGACAGACACGCGTCTCCCATTAAATCGTGGACGTTTGACCTTGACATTCAAAACACAGGCCATTAAACGGTGACCTTGACATGACCTTGACATGACCTTGACATGACCTTGACATGAGGTGACCGTGACCTTTACAATATGACCTTGAGCCCAGACACACAGGCCATTAACTCCGTGCAGGTGAAGTCTGACAGACACGCGTCTCCCATTAAATCGTGGACGTTTGACCTTGACATTCAAAACACAGGCCATTAAACGGTGACCTTGACATGACCTTGACATGACCTTGACATGAGGTGACCGTGACCTTTACAATATGACCTTGAGCCCAGACACACATGCCATTAACTCCGTGCGGGTGAAGTCTGACAGACACGCGTCTCCCATTAAATCGTGGACGTTTGACCTTGACATTCAAAACACAGGCCATTAAACGGTGACCTTGACATGACCTTGACATGAGGTGACCGTGACCTTTACAATATGACCTTGAGCCCAGACACACAGGCCATTAACTCCGTGCGGGTGAAGTCTGACAGACACGCGTCTCCCATTAAATCGTGGACGTTTGACCTTGACATTCAAAACACAGGCCATTAAACGGTGACCTTGACATGACCTTGACATGACCTTGACATGAGGTGACCGTGACCTTTACAATATGACCTTGAGCCCAGACACACAGGCCATTAACTCCGTGCGGGTGAAGTCTGACAGACACGCGTCTCCCATTAAATCGTGGACGTTTGACCTTGACATTCAAAACACAGGCCATTAAACGGTGACCTTGACATGACCTTGACATGAGGTGACCGTGACCTTTACAATATGACCTTGAGCCCAGACACACAGGCCATTAACTCCGTGCGGGTGAAGTCTGACAGACACGCGTCTCCCATTAAATCGTGGACGTTTGACCTTGACATTCAAAACACAGGCCATTAAACGGTGACCTTGACATGACCTTGACATGAGGTGACCGTGACCTTTACAATATGACCTTGAGCCCAGACACACAGGCCATTAACTCCGTGCGGGTGAAGTCTGACAGACACGCGTCTCCCATTAAATCGTGGACGTTTGACCTTGACATTCAAAACACAGGCCATTAAACGGTGACCTTGACATGACCTTGACATGACCTTGACATGAGGTGACCGTGACCTTTACAATATGACCTTGAGCCCAGACACACAGGCCATTAACTCCGTGCGGGTGAAGTCTGACAGACACGCGTCTCCCATTAAATCGTGGACGTTTGACCTTGACATTCAAAACACAGGCCATTAAACGGTGACCTTGACATGACCTTGACATGACCTTGACCGTGACCTTTACAATATGACCTTGAGCCCAGACACACAGGCCATTAACTCCGTGCGGGTGAAGTCTGACAGACACGCGTCTCCCATTAAATCGTGGACGTTTGACCTTGACATTCAAAACACAGGCCATTAAACGGTGACCTTGACATGACCTTGACATGACCTTGACATGAGGTGACCGTGACCTTTACAATATGACCTTGAGCCCAGACACACAGGCCATTAACTCCGTGCGGGTGAAGTCTGACAGACACGCGTCTCCCATTAAATCGTGGACGTTTGACCTTGACATTCAAAACACAGGCCATTAAACAGTGACCTTGACATGACCTTGACATGACCTTGACATGAGGTGACCGTGACCTTTACAATATGACCTTGAGCCCAGACACACAGGCCATTAACTCCGTGCGGGTGAAGTCTGACAGACACGCGTCTCCCATTAAATCGTGGACGTTTGACCTTGACATTCAAAACACAGGCCATTAAACGGTGACCTTGACATGACCTTGACATGAGGTGACCGTGACCTTTACAATATGACCTTGAGCCCAGACACACATGCCATTAACTCCGTGCGGGTGAAGTCTGACAGACACGCGTCTCCCATTAAATCGTGGACGTTTGACCTTGACATTCAAAACACAGGCCATTAAACGGTGACCTTGACATGACCTTGACATGAGGTGACCGTGACCTTTACAATATGACCTTGAGCCCAGACACACATGCCATTAACTCCGTGCGGGTGAAGTCTGACAGACACGCGTCTCCCATTAAATCGTGGACGTTTGACCTTGACATTCAAAACACAGGCCATTAAACGGTGACCTTGACATGACCTTGACATGACCTTGACATGAGGTGACCGTGACCTTTACAATATGACCTTGAGCCCAGACACACATGCCATTAACTCCGTGCGGGTGAAGTCTGACAGACACGCGTCTCCCATTAAATCGTGGACGTTTGACCTTGACATTCAAAACACAGGCCATTAAACGGTGACCTTGACATGACCTTGACATGACCTTGACATGACCTTGACATGAGGTGACCGTGACCTTTACAATATGACCTTGAGCCCAGACACACAGGCCATTAACTCCGTGCAGGTGAAGTCTGACAGACACGCGTCTCCCATTAAATCGTGGACGTTTGACCTTGACATTCAAAACACAGGCCATTAAACGGTGACCTTGACATGACCTTGACATGACCTTGACATGAGGTGACCGTGACCTTTACAATATGACCTTGAGCCCAGACACACATGCCATTAACTCCGTGCGGGTGAAGTCTGACAGACACGCGTCTCCCATTAAATCGTGGACGTTTGACCTTGACATTCAAAACACAGGCCATTAAACGGTGACCTTGACATGACCTTGACATGAGGTGACCGTGACCTTTACAATATGACCTTGAGCCCAGACACACAGGCCATTAACTCCGTGCGGGTGAAGTCTGACAGACACGCGTCTCCCATTAAATCGTGGACGTTTGACCTTGACATTCAAAACACAGGCCATTAAACGGTGACCTTGACATGACCTTGACATGACCTTGACATGAGGTGACCGTGACCTTTACAATATGACCTTGAGCCCAGACACACAGGCCATTAACTCCGTGCGGGTGAAGTCTGACAGACACGCGTCTCCCATTAAATCGTGGACGTTTGACCTTGACATTCAAAACACAGGCCATTAAACGGTGACCTTGACATGACCTTGACATGACCTTGACATGAGGTGACCGTGACCTTTACAATATGACCTTGAGCCCAGACACACAGGCCATTAACTCCGTGCGGGTGAAGTCTGACAGACACGCGTCTCCCATTAAATCGTGGACGTTTGACCTTGACATTCAAAACACAGGCCATTAAACGGTGACCTTGACATGACCTTGACATGACCTTGACATGAGGTGACCGTGACCTTTACAATATGACCTTGAGCCCAGACACACAGGCCATTAACTCCGTGCGGGTGAAGTCTGACAGACACGCGTCTCCCATTAAATCGTGGACGTTTGACCTTGACATTCAAAACACAGGCCATTAAACGGTGACCTTGACATGACCTTGACATGAGGTGACCGTGACCTTTACAATATGACCTTGAGCCCAGACACACATGCCATTAACTCCGTGCGGGTGAAGTCTGACAGACACGCGTCTCCCATTAAATCGTGGACGTTTGACCTTGACATTCAAAACACAGGCCATTAAACGGTGACCTTGACATGACCTTGACATGACCTTGACATGAGGTGACCGTGACCTTTACAATATGACCTTGAGCCCAGACACACATGCCATTAACTCCGTGCGGGTGAAGTCTGACAGACACGCGTCTCCCATTAAATCGTGGACGTTTGACCTTGACATTCAAAACACAGGCCATTAAACGGTGACCTTGACATGACCTTGACATGACCTTGACATGACCTTGACATGAGGTGACCGTGACCTTTACAATATGACCTTGAGCCCAGACACACAGGCCATTAACTCCGTGCAGGTGAAGTCTGACAGACACGCGTCTCCCATTAAATCGTGGACGTTTGACCTTGACATTCAAAACACAGGCCATTAAACGGTGACCTTGACATGACCTTGACATGACCTTGACATGAGGTGACCGTGACCTTTACAATATGACCTTGAGCCCAGACACACATGCCATTAACTCCGTGCGGGTGAAGTCTGACAGACACGCGTCTCCCATTAAATCGTGGACGTTTGACCTTGACATTCAAAACACAGGCCATTAAACGGTGACCTTGACATGACCTTGACATGAGGTGACCGTGACCTTTACAATATGACCTTGAGCCCAGACACACAGGCCATTAACTCCGTGCGGGTGAAGTCTGACAGACACGCGTCTCCCATTAAATCGTGGACGTTTGACCTTGACATTCAAAACACAGGCCATTAAACGGTGACCTTGACATGACCTTGACATGACCTTGACATGAGGTGACCGTGACCTTTACAATATGACCTTGAGCCCAGACACACAGGCCATTAACTCCGTGCGGGTGAAGTCTGACAGACACGCGTCTCCCATTAAATCGTGGACGTTTGACCTTGACATTCAAAACACAGGCCATTAAACGGTGACCTTGACATGACCTTGACATGACCTTGACATGAGGTGACCGTGACCTTTACAATATGACCTTGAGCCCAGACACACAGGCCATTAACTCCGTGCGGGTGAAGTCTGACAGACACGCGTCTCCCATTAAATCGTGGACGTTTGACCTTGACATTCAAAACACAGGCCATTAAACGGTGACCTTGACATGACCTTGACATGACCTTGACATGAGGTGACCGTGACCTTTACAATATGACCTTGAGCCCAGACACACAGGCCATTAACTCCGTGCGGGTGAAGTCTGACAGACACGCGTCTCCCATTAAATCGTGGACGTTTGACCTTGACATTCAAAACACAGGCCATTAAACGGTGACCTTGACATGACCTTGACATGAGGTGACCGTGACCTTTACAATATGACCTTGAGCCCAGACACACAGGCCATTAACTCCGTGCGGGTGAAGTCTGACAGACACGCGTCTCCCATTAAATCGTGGACGTTTGAACTTGACATTCAAAACACAGGCCATTAAACGGTGACCTTGACATGACCTTGACATGACCTTGACATGAGGTGACCGTGACCTTTACAATATGACTTTGAGCCCAGACACACAGGCCATTAACTCCGTGCGGGTGAAGTCTGACAGACACGCGTCTCCCATTAAATCGTGGACGTTTGACCTTGACATTCAAAACACAGGCCATTAAACGGTGACCTTGACATGACCTTGACGTGACCTTGACATGAGGTGACCGTGACCTTAACAATATGACCTTGAGCCCAGACACACATGCCATTAACTCCGTGCGGGTGAAGTCTGACAGACACGCGTCTCCCATTAAATCGTGGACGTTTGACCTTGACATTCAAAACACAGGCCATTAAACGGTGACCTTGACATGACCTTTACATGACCTTGACATGAGGTGACCGTGACCTTTACAATATGACCTTGAGCCCAGACACACATGCCATTAACTCCGTGCGGGTGAAGTCTGACAGACACGCGTCTCCCATTAAATCGTGGACGTTTGACCTTGACATTCAAAACACAGGCCATTAAACGGTGACCTTGACATGACCTTGACATGAGGTGACCGTGACCTTTACAATATGACCTTGAGCCCAGACACACATGCCATTAACTCCGTGCGGGTGAAGTCTGACAGACACGCGTCTCCCATTAAATCGTGGACGTTTGACCTTGACATTCAAAACACAGGCCATTAAACGGTGACCTTGACATGACCTTGACATGACCTTGACATGAGGTGACCGTGACCGTTACAATATGACCTTGAGCCCAGACACACAGGCCATTAACTCCGTGCGGGTGAAGTCTGACAGACACGCGTCTCCCATTAAATCGTGGACGTTTGACCTTGACATTCAAAACACAGGCCATTAAACGGTGACCTTGACATGACCTTGACATGAGGTGACCGTGACCTTTACAATATGACCTTGAGCCCAGACACACAGGCCATTAACTCCGTGCGGGTGAAGTCTGACAGACACGCGTCTCCCATTAAATCGTGGACGTTTGACCTTGACATTCAAAACACAGGCCATTAAACGGTGACCTTGACATGACCTTGACATGACCTTGACATGAGGTGACCGTGACCTTTACAATATGACCTTGAGCCCAGACACACAGGCCATTAAGTCCGTGCGGGTGAAGTCTGACAGACACGCGTCTCCCATTAAATCGTGGACGTTTGACCTTGACATTCAAAACACAGGCCATTAAACGGTGACCTTGACATGACCTTGACATGAGGTGACCGTGACCTTTACAATATGACCTTGAGCCCAGACACACAGGCCATTAACTCCGTGCGGGTGAAGTCTGACAGACACGCGTCTCCCATTAAATCGTGGACGTTTGACCTTGACATTCAAAACACAGGCCATTAAACGGTGACCTTGACATGACCTTGACATGAGGTGACCGTGACCTTTACAATATGACCTTGAGCCCAGACACACAGGCCATTAACTCCGTGCGGGTGAAGTCTGACAGACACGCGTCTCCCATTAAATCGTGGACGTTTGACCTTGACATTCAAAACACAGGCCATTAAACGGTGACCTTGACATGACCTTGACATGAGGTGACCGTGACCTTTACAATATGACCTTGAGCCCAGACACACAGGCCATTAACTCCGTGCGGGTGAAGTCTGACAGACACGCGTCTCCCATTAAATCGTGGACGTTTGACCTTGACATTCAAAACACAGGCCATTAAACGGTGACCTTGACATGACCTTGACATGAGGTGACCGTGACCTTTACAATATGACCTTGAGCCCAGACACACAGGCCATTAACTCCGTGCGGGTGAAGTCTGACAGACACGCGTCTCCCATTAAATCGTGGACGTTTGACCTTGACATTCAAAACACAGGCCATTAAACGGTGACCTTGACATGACCTTGACATGACCTTGACATGAGGTGACCGTGACCTTTACAATATGACCTTGAGCCCAGACACACAGGCCATTAACTCCGTGCGGGTGAAGTCTGACAGACACGCGTCTCCCATTAAATCGTGGACGTTTGACCTTGACATTCAAAACACAGGCCATTAAACGGTGACCTTGACATGACCTTGACATGACCTTGACATGAGGTGACCGTGACCTTTACAATATGACCTTGAGCCCAGACACACAGGCCATTAACTCCGTGCAGGTGAAGTCTGACAGACACGCGTCTCCCATTAAATCGTGGACGTTTGACCTTGACATTCAAAACACAGGCCATTAAACGGTGACCTTGACATGACCTTGACATGACCTTGACATGAGGTGACCGTGACCTTTACAATATGACCTTGAGCCCAGACACACATGCCATTAACTCCGTGCGGGTGAAGTCTGACAGACACGCGTCTCCCATTAAATCGTGGACGTTTGACCTTGACATTCAAAACACAGGCCATTAAACGGTGACCTTGACATGACCTTGACATGAGGTGACCGTGACCTTTACAATATGACCTTGAGCCCAGACACACAGGCCATTAACTCCGTGCGGGTGAAGTCTGACAGACACGCGTCTCCCATTAAATCGTGGACGTTTGACCTTGACATTCAAAACACAGGCCATTAAACGGTGACCTTGACATGACCTTGACATGACCTTGACATGAGGTGACCGTGACCTTTACAATATGACCTTGAGCCCAGACACACAGGCCATTAACTCCGTGCGGGTGAAGTCTGACAGACACGCGTCTCCCATTAAATCGTGGACGTTTGACCTTGACATTCAAAACACAGGCCATTAAACGGTGACCTTGACATGACCTTGACATGACCTTGACATGAGGTGACCGTGACCTTTACAATATGACCTTGAGCCCAGACACACAGGCCATTAACTCCGTGCGGGTGAAGTCTGACAGACACGCGTCTCCCATTAAATCGTGGACGTTTGACCTTGACATTCAAAACACAGGCCATTAAACGGTGACCTTGACATGACCTTGACATGACCTTGACATGAGGTGACCGTGACCTTTACAATATGACCTTGAGCCCAGACACACAGGCCATTAACTCCGTGCGGGTGAAGTCTGACAGACACGCGTCTCCCATTAAATCGTGGACGTTTGACCTTGACATTCAAAACACAGGCCATTAAACGGTGACCTTGACATGACCTTGACATGAGGTGACCGTGACCTTTACAATATGACCTTGAGCCCAGACACACAGGCCATTAACTCCGTGCGGGTGAAGTCTGACAGACACGCGTCTCCCATTAAATCGTGGACGTTTGACCTTGACATTCAAAACACAGGCCATTAAACGGTGACCTTGACATGACCTTGACATGACCTTGACATGAGGTGACCGTGACCGTTACAATATGACCTTGAGCCCAGACACACAGGCCATTAACTCCGTGCGGGTGAAGTCTGACAGACACGCGTCTCCCATTAAATCGTGGACGTTTGACCTTGACATTCAAAACACAGGCCATTAAACGGTGACCTTGACATGACCTTGACATGAGGTGACCGTGACCTTTACAATATGACCTTGAGCCCAGACACACAGGCCATTAAGTCCGTGCGGGTGAAGTCTGACAGACACGCGTCTCCCATTAAATCGTGGACGTTTGACCTTGACATTCAAAACACAGGCCATTAAACGGTGACCTTGACATGACCTTGACATGAGGTGACCGTGACCTTTACAATATGACCTTGAGCCCAGACACACAGGCCATTAACTCCGTGCGGGTGAAGTCTGACAGACACGCGTCTCCCATTAAATCGTGGACGTTTGACCTTGACATTCAAAACACAGGCCATTAAACGGTGACCTTGACATGACCTTGACATGAGGTGACCGTGACCTTTACAATATGACCTTGAGCCCAGACACACAGGCCATTAACTCCGTGCGGGTGAAGTCTGACAGACACGCGTCTCCCATTAAATCGTGGACGTTTGACCTTGACATTCAAAACACAGGCCATTAAACGGTGACCTTGACATGACCTTGACATGACCTTGACATGAGGTGACCGTGACCTTTACAATATGACCTTGAGCCCAGACACACAGGCCATTAACTCCGTGCGGGTGAAGTCTGACAGACACGCGTCTCCCATTAAATCGTGGACGTTTGACCTTGACATTCAAAACACAGGCCATTAAACGGTGACCTTGACATGACCTTGACATGACCTTGACATGAGGTGACCGTGACCTTTACAATATGACCTTGAGCCCAGACACACAGGCCATTAACTCCGTGCGGGTGAAGTCTGACAGACACGCGTCTCCCATTAAATCGTGGACGTTTGACCTTGACATTCAAAACACAGGCCATTAAACGGTGACCTTGACATGACCTTGACATGAGGTGACCGTGACCTTTACAATATGACCTTGAGCCCAGACACACAGGCCATTAACTCCGTGCGGGTGAAGTCTGACAGACACGCGTCTCCCATTAAATCGTGGACGTTTGACCTTGACATTCAAAACACAGGCCATTAAACGGTGACCTTGACATGACCTTGACATGACCTTGACATGAGGTGACCGTGACCGTTACAATATGACCTTGAGCCCAGACACACAGGCCATTAACTCCGTGCGGGTGAAGTCTGACAGACACGCGTCTCCCATTAAATCGTGGACGTTTGACCTTGACATTCAAAACACAGGCCATTAAACGGTGACCTTGACATGACCTTGACATGAGGTGACCGTGACCTTTACAATATGACCTTGAGCCCAGACACACAGGCCATTAAGTCCGTGCGGGTGAAGTCTGACAGACACGCGTCTCCCATTAAATCGTGGACGTTTGACCTTGACATTCAAAACACAGGCCATTAAACGGTGACCTTGACATGACCTTGACATGAGGTGACCGTGACCTTTACAATATGACCTTGAGCCCAGACACACAGGCCATTAACTCCGTGCGGGTGAAGTCTGACAGACACGCGTCTCCCATTAAATCGTGGACGTTTGACCTTGACATTCAAAACACAGGCCATTAAACGGTGACCTTGACATGACCTTGACATGAGGTGACCGTGACCTTTACAATATGACCTTGAGCCCAGACACACAGGCCATTAACTCCGTGCGGGTGAAGTCTGACAGACACGCGTCTCCCATTAAATCGTGGACGTTTGACCTTGACATTCAAAACACAGGCCATTAAACGGTGACCTTGACATGACCTTGACATGACCTTGACATGAGGTGACCGTGACCTTTACAATATGACCTTGAGCCCAGACACACAGGCCATTAACTCCGTGCGGGTGAAGTCTGACAGACACGCGTCTCCCATTAAATCGTGGACGTTTGACCTTGACATTCAAAACACAGGCCATTAAACGGTGACCTTGACATGACCTTGACATGACCTTGACATGAGGTGACCGTGACCTTTACAATATGACCTTGAGCCCAGACACACAGGCCATTAACTCCGTGCGGGTGAAGTCTGACAGACACGCGTCTCCCATTAAATCGTGGACGTTTGACCTTGACATTCAAAACACAGGCCATTAAACAGTGACCTTGACATGACCTTGACATGAGGTGACCGTGACCTTTACAATATGACCTTGAGCCCAGACACACAGGCCATTAACTCCGTGCGGGTGAAGTCTGACAGACACGCGTCTCCCATTAAATCGTGGACGTTTGACCTTGACATTCAAAACACAGGCCATTAAACGGTGACCTTGACATGACCTTGACATGAGGTGACCGTGACCTTTACAATATGACCTTGAGCCCAGACACACATGCCATTAACTCCGTGCGGGTGAAGTCTGACAGACACGCGTCTCCCATTAAATCGTGGACGTTTGACCTTGACATTCAAAACACAGGCCATTAAACGGTGACCTTGACATGACCTTGACATGAGGTGACCGTGACCTTTACAATATGACCTTGAGCCCAGACACACATGCCATTAACTCCGTGCGGGTGAAGTCTGACAGACACGCGTCTCCCATTAAATCGTGGACGTTTGACCTTGACATTCAAAACACAGGCCATTAAACGGTGACCTTGACATGACCTTGACATGACCTTGACATGAGGTGACCGTGACCTTTACAATATGACCTTGAGCCCAGACACACATGCCATTAACTCCGTGCGGGTGAAGTCTGACAGACACGCGTCTCCCATTAAATCGTGGACGTTTGACCTTGACATTCAAAACACAGGCCATTAAACGGTGACCTTGACATGACCTTGACATGACCTTGACATGACCTTGACATGAGGTGACCGTGACCTTTACAATATGACCTTGAGCCCAGACACACAGGCCATTAACTCCGTGCAGGTGAAGTCTGACAGACACGCGTCTCCCATTAAATCGTGGACGTTTGACCTTGACATTCAAAACACAGGCCATTAAACGGTGACCTTGACATGACCTTGACATGACCTTGACATGAGGTGACCGTGACCTTTACAATATGACCTTGAGCCCAGACACACATGCCATTAACTCCGTGCGGGTGAAGTCTGACAGACACGCGTCTCCCATTAAATCGTGGACGTTTGACCTTGACATTCAAAACACAGGCCATTAAACGGTGACCTTGACATGACCTTGACATGAGGTGACCGTGACCTTTACAATATGACCTTGAGCCCAGACACACAGGCCATTAACTCCGTGCGGGTGAAGTCTGACAGACACGCGTCTCCCATTAAATCGTGGACGTTTGACCTTGACATTCAAAACACAGGCCATTAAACGGTGACCTTGACATGACCTTGACATGACCTTGACATGAGGTGACCGTGACCTTTACAATATGACCTTGAGCCCAGACACACAGGCCATTAACTCCGTGCGGGTGAAGTCTGACAGACACGCGTCTCCCATTAAATCGTGGACGTTTGACCTTGACATTCAAAACACAGGCCATTAAACGGTGACCTTGACATGACCTTGACATGACCTTGACATGAGGTGACCGTGACCTTTACAATATGACCTTGAGCCCAGACACACAGGCCATTAACTCCGTGCAGGTGAAGTCTGACAGACACGCGTCTCCCATTAAATCGTGGACGTTTGACCTTGACATTCAAAACACAGGCCATTAAACGGTGACCTTGACATGACCTTGACATGACCTTGACATGAGGTGACCGTGACCTTTACAATATGACCTTGAGCCCAGACACACAGGCCATTAACTCCGTGCGGGTGAAGTCTGACAGACACGCGTCTCCCATTAAATCGTGGACGTTTGACCTTGACATTCAAAACACAGGCCATTAAACGGTGACCTTGACATGACCTTGACATGACCTTGACATGAGGTGACCGTGACCTTTACAATATGACCTTGAGCCCAGACACACAGGCCATTAACTCCGTGCGGGTGAAGTCTGACAGACACGCGTCTCCCATTAAATCGTGGACGTTTGACCTTGACATTCAAAACACAGGCCATTAAACGGTGACCTTGACATGACCTTGACATGAGGTGACCGTGACCTTTACAATATGACCTTGAGCCCAGACACACAGGCCATTAACTCCGTGCGGGTGAAGTCTGACAGACACGCGTCTCCCATTAAATCGTGGACGTTTGACCTTGACATTCAAAACACAGGCCATTAAACGGTGACCTTGACATGACCTTGACATGAGGTGACCGTGACCTTTACAATATGACCTTGAGCCCAGACACACAGGCCATTAACTCCGTGCGGGTGAAGTCTGACAGACACGCGTCTCCCATTAAATCGTGGACGTTTGACCTTGACATTCAAAACACAGGCCATTAAACGGTGACCTTGACATGACCTTGACATGACCTTGACATGAGGTGACCGTGACCTTTACAATATGACCTTGAGCCCAGACACACAGGCCATTAACTCCGTGCGGGTGAAGTCTGACAGACACGCGTCTCCCATTAAATCGTGGACGTTTGACCTTGACATTCAAAACACAGGCCATTAAACGGTGACCTTGACATGACCTTGACATGACCTTGACCGTGACCTTTACAATATGACCTTGAGCCCAGACACACAGGCCATTAACTCCGTGCGGGTGAAGTCTGACAGACACGCGTCTCCCATTAAATCGTGGACGTTTGACCTTGACATTCAAAACACAGGCCATTAAACGGTGACCTTGACATGACCTTGACATGACCTTGACATGAGGTGACCGTGACCTTTACAATATGACCTTGAGCCCAGACACACAGGCCATTAACTCCGTGCGGGTGAAGTCTGACAGACACGCGTCTCCCATTAAATCGTGGACGTTTGACCTTGACATTCAAAACACAGGCCATTAAACAGTGACCTTGACATGACCTTGACATGACCTTGACATGAGGTGACCGTGACCTTTACAATATGACCTTGAGCCCAGACACACAGGCCATTAACTCCGTGCGGGTGAAGTCTGACAGACACGCGTCTCCCATTAAATCGTGGACGTTTGACCTTGACATTCAAAACACAGGCCATTAAACGGTGACCTTGACATGACCTTGACATGAGGTGACCGTGACCTTTACAATATGACCTTGAGCCCAGACACACATGCCATTAACTCCGTGCGGGTGAAGTCTGACAGACACGCGTCTCCCATTAAATCGTGGACGTTTGACCTTGACATTCAAAACACAGGCCATTAAACGGTGACCTTGACATGACCTTGACATGACCTTGACATGAGGTGACCGTGACCTTTACAATATGACCTTGAGCCCAGACACACATGCCATTAACTCCGTGCGGGTGAAGTCTGACAGACACGCGTCTCCCATTAAATCGTGGACGTTTGACCTTGACATTCAAAACACAGGCCATTAAACGGTGACCTTGACATGACCTTGACATGACCTTGACATGACCTTGACATGAGGTGACCGTGACCTTTACAATATGACCTTGAGCCCAGACACACAGGCCATTAACTCCGTGCAGGTGAAGTCTGACAGACACGCGTCTCCCATTAAATCGTGGACGTTTGACCTTGACATTCAAAACACAGGCCATTAAACGGTGACCTTGACATGACCTTGACATGACCTTGACATGAGGTGACCGTGACCTTTACAATATGACCTTGAGCCCAGACACACATGCCATTAACTCCGTGCGGGTGAAGTCTGACAGACACGCGTCTCCCATTAAATCGTGGACGTTTGACCTTGACATTCAAAACACAGGCCATTAAACGGTGACCTTGACATGACCTTGACATGAGGTGACCGTGACCTTTACAATATGACCTTGAGCCCAGACACACAGGCCATTAACTCCGTGCGGGTGAAGTCTGACAGACACGCGTCTCCCATTAAATCGTGGACGTTTGACCTTGACATTCAAAACACAGGCCATTAAACGGTGACCTTGACATGACCTTGACATGACCTTGACATGAGGTGACCGTGACCTTTACAATATGACCTTGAGCCCAGACACACAGGCCATTAACTCCGTGCGGGTGAAGTCTGACAGACACGCGTCTCCCATTAAATCGTGGACGTTTGACCTTGACATTCAAAACACAGGCCATTAAACGGTGACCTTGACATGACCTTGACATGACCTTGACATGAGGTGACCGTGACCTTTACAATATGACCTTGAGCCCAGACACACAGGCCATTAACTCCGTGCGGGTGAAGTCTGACAGACACGCGTCTCCCATTAAATCGTGGACGTTTGACCTTGACATTCAAAACACAGGCCATTAAACGGTGACCTTGACATGACCTTGACATGACCTTGACATGAGGTGACCGTGACCTTTACAATATGACCTTGAGCCCAGACACACAGGCCATTAACTCCGTGCGGGTGAAGTCTGACAGACACGCGTCTCCCATTAAATCGTGGACGTTTGACCTTGACATTCAAAACACAGGCCATTAAACGGTGACCTTGACATGACCTTGACATGAGGTGACCGTGACCTTTACAATATGACCTTGAGCCCAGACACACAGGCCATTAACTCCGTGCGGGTGAAGTCTGACAGACACGCGTCTCCCATTAAATCGTGGACGTTTGAACTTGACATTCAAAACACAGGCCATTAAACGGTGACCTTGACATGACCTTGACATGACCTTGACATGAGGTGACCGTGACCTTTACAATATGACTTTGAGCCCAGACACACAGGCCATTAACTCCGTGCGGGTGAAGTCTGACAGACACGCGTCTCCCATTAAATCGTGGACGTTTGACCTTGACATTCAAAACACAGGCCATTAAACGGTGACCTTGACATGACCTTGACGTGACCTTGACATGAGGTGACCGTGACCTTAACAATATGACCTTGAGCCCAGACACACATGCCATTAACTCCGTGCGGGTGAAGTCTGACAGACACGCGTCTCCCATTAAATCGTGGACGTTTGACCTTGACATTCAAAACACAGGCCATTAAACGGTGACCTTGACATGACCTTTACATGACCTTGACATGAGGTGACCGTGACCTTTACAATATGACCTTGAGCCCAGACACACATGCCATTAACTCCGTGCGGGTGAAGTCTGACAGACACGCGTCTCCCATTAAATCGTGGACGTTTGACCTTGACATTCAAAACACAGGCCATTAAACGGTGACCTTGACATGACCTTGACATGAGGTGACCGTGACCTTTACAATATGACCTTGAGCCCAGACACACATGCCATTAACTCCGTGCGGGTGAAGTCTGACAGACACGCGTCTCCCATTAAATCGTGGACGTTTGACCTTGACATTCAAAACACAGGCCATTAAACGGTGACCTTGACATGACCTTGACATGACCTTGACATGAGGTGACCGTGACCGTTACAATATGACCTTGAGCCCAGACACACAGGCCATTAACTCCGTGCGGGTGAAGTCTGACAGACACGCGTCTCCCATTAAATCGTGGACGTTTGACCTTGACATTCAAAACACAGGCCATTAAACGGTGACCTTGACATGACCTTGACATGAGGTGACCGTGACCTTTACAATATGACCTTGAGCCCAGACACACAGGCCATTAACTCCGTGCGGGTGAAGTCTGACAGACACGCGTCTCCCATTAAATCGTGGACGTTTGACCTTGACATTCAAAACACAGGCCATTAAACGGTGACCTTGACATGACCTTGACATGACCTTGACATGAGGTGACCGTGACCTTTACAATATGACCTTGAGCCCAGACACACAGGCCATTAAGTCCGTGCGGGTGAAGTCTGACAGACACGCGTCTCCCATTAAATCGTGGACGTTTGACCTTGACATTCAAAACACAGGCCATTAAACGGTGACCTTGACATGACCTTGACATGAGGTGACCGTGACCTTTACAATATGACCTTGAGCCCAGACACACAGGCCATTAACTCCGTGCGGGTGAAGTCTGACAGACACGCGTCTCCCATTAAATCGTGGACGTTTGACCTTGACATTCAAAACACAGGCCATTAAACGGTGACCTTGACATGACCTTGACATGAGGTGACCGTGACCTTTACAATATGACCTTGAGCCCAGACACACAGGCCATTAACTCCGTGCGGGTGAAGTCTGACAGACACGCGTCTCCCATTAAATCGTGGACGTTTGACCTTGACATTCAAAACACAGGCCATTAAACGGTGACCTTGACATGACCTTGACATGAGGTGACCGTGACCTTTACAATATGACCTTGAGCCCAGACACACAGGCCATTAACTCCGTGCGGGTGAAGTCTGACAGACACGCGTCTCCCATTAAATCGTGGACGTTTGACCTTGACATTCAAAACACAGGCCATTAAACGGTGACCTTGACATGACCTTGACATGAGGTGACCGTGACCTTTACAATATGACCTTGAGCCCAGACACACAGGCCATTAACTCCGTGCGGGTGAAGTCTGACAGACACGCGTCTCCCATTAAATCGTGGACGTTTGACCTTGACATTCAAAACACAGGCCATTAAACGGTGACCTTGACATGACCTTGACATGACCTTGACATGAGGTGACCGTGACCTTTACAATATGACCTTGAGCCCAGACACACAGGCCATTAACTCCGTGCGGGTGAAGTCTGACAGACACGCGTCTCCCATTAAATCGTGGACGTTTGACCTTGACATTCAAAACACAGGCCATTAAACGGTGACCTTGACATGACCTTGACATGACCTTGACATGAGGTGACCGTGACCTTTACAATATGACCTTGAGCCCAGACACACAGGCCATTAACTCCGTGCAGGTGAAGTCTGACAGACACGCGTCTCCCATTAAATCGTGGACGTTTGACCTTGACATTCAAAACACAGGCCATTAAACGGTGACCTTGACATGACCTTGACATGACCTTGACATGAGGTGACCGTGACCTTTACAATATGACCTTGAGCCCAGACACACATGCCATTAACTCCGTGCGGGTGAAGTCTGACAGACACGCGTCTCCCATTAAATCGTGGACGTTTGACCTTGACATTCAAAACACAGGCCATTAAACGGTGACCTTGACATGACCTTGACATGAGGTGACCGTGACCTTTACAATATGACCTTGAGCCCAGACACACAGGCCATTAACTCCGTGCGGGTGAAGTCTGACAGACACGCGTCTCCCATTAAATCGTGGACGTTTGACCTTGACATTCAAAACACAGGCCATTAAACGGTGACCTTGACATGACCTTGACATGACCTTGACATGAGGTGACCGTGACCTTTACAATATGACCTTGAGCCCAGACACACAGGCCATTAACTCCGTGCGGGTGAAGTCTGACAGACACGCGTCTCCCATTAAATCGTGGACGTTTGACCTTGACATTCAAAACACAGGCCATTAAACGGTGACCTTGACATGACCTTGACATGACCTTGACATGAGGTGACCGTGACCTTTACAATATGACCTTGAGCCCAGACACACAGGCCATTAACTCCGTGCGGGTGAAGTCTGACAGACACGCGTCTCCCATTAAATCGTGGACGTTTGACCTTGACATTCAAAACACAGGCCATTAAACGGTGACCTTGACATGACCTTGACATGACCTTGACATGAGGTGACCGTGACCTTTACAATATGACCTTGAGCCCAGACACACAGGCCATTAACTCCGTGCGGGTGAAGTCTGACAGACACGCGTCTCCCATTAAATCGTGGACGTTTGACCTTGACATTCAAAACACAGGCCATTAAACGGTGACCTTGACATGACCTTGACATGAGGTGACCGTGACCTTTACAATATGACCTTGAGCCCAGACACACAGGCCATTAACTCCGTGCGGGTGAAGTCTGACAGACACGCGTCTCCCATTAAATCGTGGACGTTTGACCTTGACATTCAAAACACAGGCCATTAAACGGTGACCTTGACATGACCTTGACATGAGGTGACCGTGACCTTTACAATATGACCTTGAGCCCAGACACACAGGCCATTAACTCCGTGCGGGTGAAGTCTGACAGACACGCGTCTCCCATTAAATCGTGGACGTTTGACCTTGACATTCAAAACACAGGCCATTAAACGGTGACCTTGACATGAGGTTACCTCCGCAGGGTGACCGTGACCTTTACAATGTGACCTTGAGGATTTGAAACCTTTAAAATTTTATTTATTTAATGCCAATATTCATTTAGAAAAGATACACTTAAAATGTTTGGAAATCTGATGAGTTTCTTCAAATATACTTATGGCAAGTAAGCTACATACAGTTCACACTATAATTTTTTTTTTCCTTTTTACACAAGGGATGCCGTCACCGAACCCGCCAATAGGAAGACAGTCACCGCCATAGATGTCGGGTCTCAAGAGGCAAGGAAGAACCCTTTACGGATTCGGAGGTTAAACACACATATACACTTTAACAACGAAAAACGGCCCTTTTTAGGGCCACCAACTTTTTCCAAAAAGGATTTCTCCAAACTACAATTATGCATTTGTTTTTTGTTTTTGTTTTTTCAGTCAGTGCCCATTTTTGGTGAGCTGGATTTTCCCGATGTTAAAAACCATCCGTACGTCTAACTCTGTCCTCGTGGGGAGGAGGCAAATAACAAAGGGAATGAATAGCAGAGTTTTTTCCCTTTGGTTTTAGACATTTTGTAAAGTCGCTAAACAGTAATTCTTCTAGTTACTAATAAAAAACATTAGTAAAATCGAGTTATTTCCCTTTGTTTTAGACATCTTTTAAGGTCGCTAAACAGTAATTCTTCAAGCTACTGATAAAGAAAACATTAGCAAAATGAGTTATTTCCCTTTGTTTTATAACTCTTTTAAGATCGGTAAACAGTAGTTCGTATGGTTACGAATAAAGAAAACATTAATAAAATCGATTATTTCCCTTTGTTTTCGAACTCTTTTAAGATCGGTAAACAGTATTTCGTATAGTTACGAATAAAGAAAACATTAATAAAATCGATTTATTTCCTTTTGTTTTGGAACTCTTTTAAGATCGGTAAACAGTATTTCGTATAGTAAAGAAAACATTAGCAACATGAGTTATTTCCCTTTGTTTTCGAAATCTTTTAAGATCGGTAAACAGTATTTCGTATAGTTACTAATAAAGAAAACATTAATAAAATCGATTTATTTCCTTTTATTTTAGACATCTTTTAAGATCGGTAATTACTAGTATAGTTACTAATAAATAAAACATTAATAAAATCGATTATTTCCCTTTGTTTTAGAACTCTTTTAAGATCGGTAACCAATATTTCGTATAGTTACTAATAAAGAAAACATTAATAACATCGATTTATTTCCTTTTATTTTAGACATCTTTTAAGATCGGTAATTACTAGTATAGTCACTAATAAATAAAACATGGTTTCGCTAAACAGTAATGCTTCGAGTCACTTTTATTCCACGTGACGTCGGTTGGGTTTCAATAATAAAAAATATCACCGTAAAAGCTTATATGAGCGAAGGACTTTGAACACTGATCTGTTAAGAACCTGAAACCTCTTACTCGAATGATTGGATTGAGTATTAAATCATGAGAACTACATCGTAACACACAGTGTTAACTATTCTGTACTTTCTGTTTTCTCCCCAGCGAGCGACAGTCGATTATTGAAAAGGGGGAGGCAACTGCTTCTTTATTCTTTCCTAGTATAATACAACCACTTCTGTTATATCTGTGTATATATATATATATGTATTTTCTGTGTGTGTGTGTGTGTATATATAGATTTTATTTATCTACCCCCAACAAGGTAAGATTGACAAAAGGTCGGGAAAATGGGATTAGATAAGCCAGCGCTCGACAATTCAATATATATTTGTGATAACAGAATCAACACGTGAATTCAAATTCGCTCGTTGAATTTTCAACCGGTGAATACCATAAAAAATATCCAATAAATAAAACGCCTATGTAAACAAATAATTATTTATATATAACATTAAATATCATAGTGTTTTATTCCTTTTTAATTTGAATATGTACATTTAATTTCTTAAGAAAAATAATAATAAACTTTAAAATATTTATTATTAAGTAATGTATGACTTTTTTTTGTTAAAACCCGGGTTTAATTTAAGGCGACACACGTTTGCCGGTGAAATCTCGCCAGTGAGAAAAAATCTCGATTTATTTGATCTTAAATTTGCAATGCTCAAATAAATACAAAATTTTGAAGAAAAATATTTCTTGTGGTAACTTTTGACATTATTTGCCAACTTTCTTCGAGTGCGATAATTTACAGTTTCAAAATCGACCTCCCCATATGTTTAAATAAATATATATATATATATATATATATATATAAAACCCACATTGGAGATCAATATACCCCCCACCCCTCTCTCTCTCTCTCTAGTTTCGGCTAGGGGCAAAGTGTAGTATCGGTTTGTGATACTTCATCTTTTCTGTCCTCGATTAGGGAATAAGAAATCCTTCGAGACTAAGGCAATTTTAATTTGTCCACCTTAAAGACCTACTTGCCCTCGCGGGGAGGCAAATAAACAGGAACATAAAATTATTTTATCGTCTGTGGGGGACTTCTCCAGATTAGGACCCACGTCGGCACTTTTCGAATGCTTACATAAACTGCCAATTCGATTTTAGCTTGGGTCCTAATCTGGATAAGTCCCCCACTTTGTTAAATATTAATTGTTTTTTGAAAATCTTTTTTGTTTTGTATTTCAAATTGCAATGTTAATAATTAAAAAAAAAAATTGTATAAATTGCTATTTTTTAAAATTTTGTAATCATTGTAATAAAATTTTCAATAAATAATATATATGTCAGAGTGAGTGAGAGAGAGAGAGAAAGGGGAAGAGACTAGCTGTATTTACCTGCCCTTACCCAGGTTGGAGGGGTCTTTTTAGAGACAAATATGTATCCTAAATATGTAGCTTACTTGCCATAAGTATATGTTAAGGAACTTTGTAAAGTTACTTACTTGCCATAAGTATATTTGAAGGAACTTTGGAAAATTATCTGTTAAGAATTTGAAACCTAAAACGATTGGATTCAGTTTTTATTTAAAAAGATTTCTTTTTTTTATAAATTACTTGTATTTTAAATAGGATTTTGAAAGTTGAATTTAATGTATTGTGCCATTCTTTGTTCATTCTAATTGCTATAAAAAAAACATAACTAATTTTGTTATGGTAATGTTTAAATCTCGATTTGTCAATTTTTTGGATGTAAATAGATTCCCAAACTTTTAAAACATAAGGATTTGCTAAAAAATTTAAAGCCAATAATGACTTTCTATTCAACAGTTTAAAGGTTTTAGGTTTCAAATTCTTAACAGTTTAAATGCTTCCAAATACCTTTCACATTTTTAAGGGTCACAAAGTAATTTATTCTTTTAAGGAATTTAACTATTAAGGAAAGATTAAAATGGCTGACTTGTTTATGAAGAATGTACGCTTAAATGTGTGTGTGTGTACTTGTATTTCAAATCTGCATCCATTTGTGTGTAATAAATATATTTATACAAACCTGTTTCTGAATTTTTGAGATGAGGATTGATAATTTCTCACAACGTTTCAGCTGCTGTAACCTTCGGGCCTTCTTCAGGTGGATCTTTTCGAACTCGGGAATCTGGACTGGATTTCCAACAGAACACTTTAATCCACGAGGGAAGCATGCTCTCGTTCCAGCAGCCATGACGGGGAGAATACACAAAGGTAAGACGTGTCGCCTACTAAACGTAAGGCTAGAACACCGGAAAGCTGTAATACGTGGAGATACTGAAAAGTCGGGTATGGCTGACCACATATGGGACAAAGTATATATATATATATATATATATATATTGAAACAAACAAAAAACAAGGAAAGACAATCATTTTATTTTAAAGAGATTCCTTTTAAGAACCTTTTTTTTATTAGTTAAAATTCTCAAATCCCCCCCCCCCTGGAAAACAAACACCGAATTTGTCTTTTTGTGTTTCTCTCGCAATATTCATATGGATATCATGAAAATGTCTGTTTGAAAATAGTTCTTTTTTGTTTCTTATGCATCCTAGTTGACTCAGAGCAGCTTGTAATGTCCTTTACTCGTAGCTTGGTAGGTATTTTGCTGAAAAAAAAACAAAAAAAGAAACAATTAGTCATGATCACAATTAATAGTATAATGTGTCTAATAATCAGTGAACGACAACTATTATTAAGCTTATAATTTGGAACTAACTCTTATTCAATAGCCTCACAATTATCTTCTTTGAATTAGTTTTGATTTTCCTGAGATATCTCTAGTTATATTTGTATGTATAGGATTCACTCCTAAACTAATTAACATATCATTATGAATTTAGGACCACAGCTGTTAGGCATAAGAGTTGGTAATGTGGGCTATATTTAGTTTAATTTAGTTTTGTAAAATTTGTAACTATTGCTATTAGGCATCAATTAATAAGTATTGCCCCAATTTCAGTTTCTTTGGGGTATTTTAATGATTCTTAGGGGGTATAAAATGGGCACAATGCCGTCCGATTTGAAAATTCAAATATATCAGATTTGTATTAAATTTGATCCATAGTCATTAGGCCAAACCCTGATCTTCATAAATGATTTCCCAAACCACATTCTAAGATCATAACGCTAATTCAACAGGCCACTGTAGATTGGGACAACATTTTTAAAAACACTTCTGCTATGACTGATGATAATCGAACAGTTTGAAGTATTTATTCGAAAATGAAATATAAATATAATTCTTAAGAGATACTACACTTTGATCGTAGCCAGATACCCCATAAAATCAAAATTACACAAATGGAAAAAAAAAGTACATACTATTTCTCTTTTCAGTAACTGTGCTGCCATTTGCACATAATAGGAACAGACTTGTAGATGATATTGATGTTGAGGGCAGGATCGGTAGGTGATGAGGAGGAGGACAACATTGATGCGGCTAGTTATAAATATGAATGTATATAGATTAGAAAATTAACAAAAAATCATGTAGGCAATAAATCGAAATTATGTCAGTAAGAGAAAATGGAGGATAAAATTCAACCATACTGCTGTCTTGTGATCGTCATGTTACTTGGGACGTGATTCGGCATTGGACTTTGACTGGTTCACAGAATTCGTCTGTCTCATCTTCGTCGTTGTTCTGTGTCGTCTAATTCCAACCGGCTGCGAAAATTGGAAGATATGAACAGAGTTAATTTAAAGCAAAACTGAATGTCGGTAAAAGGAAATGAGGATACAAGTGATACAAGTATTGCTATAAGTGATGATGATGATGATGATGATGATGATGATGATGATTTGACAGTGGGCAGGAACGCGTTATGCTGCAGTAAGGATTTAAAGCGGCACACAAAAGCGGTAATCCAGTGCGTGTGACGTGAGAGAGCACCAACAGAAATTGCTACATCCTTGACTGACAGCTTTGTGGCTGGTGCTAATGCAATCCACATTACAGATATCTCGTTGGCTTCCTGCCTATATTTCGCAAAGCAAACCTTTCAACACTGACGAATTGGTGCATTTTCCTTATAGACCAGCAGCACACGAAAGCATTAATCGAGCGATGAAAGTCGCGTTCAACAGCTAGCGAATACAATTGACAGACCGAAGAGACACCTCGTGGACGCATTGCATTAGGTTGTTCACAGACCGAATTGTATTTCCTACAAAAGCGGCAAGCAGGACACAAAAGTGCAAATCCAGTCTGTAAATCTGCCACACAGTCTAGAATGTTTCTGATGCTACTGTCAACAGCAGGACTCGTTCATAGAGGCTAACGAACGACTCACACGGTACACACAAACACCGAAGAACAGTGCTCCCTACCAGCAATAACGACGTTTACAGGGCACGGCGATGACGACGACGATCAACACCACTTTTACAACGGACAGCGACCACGACCCTTACGTGCTATACGTACAACAACGATGATGGAACGACACAGGCCGTTCGCTTTTGCCAGAGAGGAGATTCGCAGCTAGTTTTACCCCCGACGCCACTGAGAGAATAGCCGCAAGGCTCAACTAGCAGTTGCATGCCAAGTCGGGGAAGGTCGTCTGGCCAAGAAGACACATAGGATGGCATTGGAAGCAACGGTGCCATTTTCACTCAATTCTTTTGTTCTTCTCGGCCTGACGCAGACACGTTTTTGCTTGCCACCACATGCAGTCAAGACAAAAACGACCAGAGGACCGACGAAAGTTACTGATGCCGACTCTTCCTGGATTTGTACCAGAGCCCTGTTAGCCGGGGTAGATGTTACACTACCACGTTGCCACCGCCCCTACCACGGTGAGGAAGGGTTGGATTTTTAGGGGGGAATAATAAACAAAGCTGAAAATCAATAAGCTCCATTAGTAAGAGAATGCCTTGTTTAGGGTGACTGAAAGTAAAAAACAAAATTTAAATGTAATGTCAACAAACATCTTGATGCACAACTCCCCACTAAGAGTTCTTAAATAATAACGGTTAAACAATTTGGATTATTCGGACTACTCTTCTCAACTTGAGTGTTATTCTCACAACGTTTCGGCCGCTCTAACCTTCGGCCTTCTTCAGTGGTATAATGCCTAGGAGGAGAATGTTATCATGACCACAGAATAGATGCTACATGACCACAACTTAAAAAGAGAAGATAATGCATGGGATGTGGGTAGGAAGGTAAGTAGAATATATATTACACCGCCCTCCCCCCAAGGAGGAGGTAATGCCTTGGAGTATAATATAATAATGAACAGAATATATATTACACTGAGCCCCCCCCCCTTTAAGGAGGAGGTAATCTCTGGGAGTAACGGATTAAGTGTTGGGTGAAATTCAAAAAGAAAAAAAAGGTCAGTAAAAAGTTGTGAAAAACGGACTATGGTAAAAGACGAACAAGTACCCTCTTCTGTTCTACAAAACTTGTGTTTTAAGTTATTTTACAGAGTTTTTTTTTTGTTCAAAACAATCCTGGTGTCCACCTGTTCAGTTAGAACGAAAAACAAAATGGCTGTTCACGAGCCCAGCACGTGGACCCTTGATAATCGGTTAAAAATCGAAAAATAAACAAAATAGGGTTAGAAGCACATGCAATAAATATTGCCAATCGTGGAAAAATGTAATGATCTAACAGTATTTTGCTTAATTTTCGATTTCTGAGCGATTATCAAGACTCCACGTGAAGGCAAGATAACTAACCTGGATAAGTTTCTTTGAGTTTTAAGTTATTTTAAACAGTTTTTGTTCAAAACAAACATGGTGTGTTTTAAATTATTATTTTTTAAAAATAAATTTTGTCACTATGTCAACAAAAATACTCCAAAATTCTTACCTTGTGTAAATTCTGAAACCATGTGAAAAGCTCTCTTGAAAAATAATCAAGCCGGGACTCGAATCGAATGACGTCGTCGTCGTCGTCGTCGTGAACTGCCCGCTCAGCGTATTTTTTCTTTCTCCCCCCCCCCCTCTCTTAACCAGTCTTTCCTCTTCGCAGACAAAAAGAGAGAAAGAAGTCCTGTGACGTCACCTGCACGCTCAACGCCTTTCTTTCTTTTCGCACACAAGAAGAAAGAAAATAACAGTGAAATAAGTTTTTTTTGGTTTTATTTTAAATAAAATTGTGGTCTTAAATTAAATGAAATTTTTATTTGGGCGTATCAACTCATTTCACTGTAAATAATTTACCTTACTGAAATAGGAATTAACACGAAATGAAAGGACAAACACATCTTTTCCTAAAGAGTATGGCTGAGAATAGTAGTCCGAATTATACAAATTATCAATCCTCATCTCAAAAATTCATAAAGACATTTTCTTTCAATTTGTTTTACTAAAACACGGTTTAAGTAATAATTTGGGTGACTGAAATAGGATTTAACAAATATTTTTTTAAAAATGATGATTCAAAATGAAGGTCTTAGATTATTTGCTGTTATTGTCTGTGTGTGTTTTTATCGCCTCCTTCATGTGGGATAAATGTAGATCTTGAGAGACAACATTTACCTCAGTCGAAAAATACAAATAGACAACAAATAAATGTTACCAAAGGCAAGATAAGTTACTTTAAATTCTGTTCGACAAAAAGAAACAGTTCGGTTCAAATTCTGTAGAAGTAATCTTTTTTTCAATTATACTTACATAAATATCTAAGTGATAATAGAAAGGCCAGCTAACAGAACGAAAAAGAGGTCAAAAAACAAATAGGCAACAAATAAATGCTACCAAAGGCAAGATAAGTTACTGTTCTGGATAAGTTTATTTGTGTTTTCACTTATTTTAAAAAACTTTTCTGTTAAAAAAAAAAACCCGGCGTTCAGTTAAAACAACTAAAACAATGTCTTTTTATAAGCCCAGCTGGTGGATAATCGATGAAAAATCGAAAAGTAAACAAAATATGGTACATTCGAAATCCGTGAATATTACCGGGTTAGACAAAAAAACAGTTCGGTTCAAATTCTTGAGAAGTAATTTTTTTTTTCGATTATACTACATGATAGTAATAATAGAAAAGCCATATATATATATATATATATATATATATATATATATATATATATATATACATATATATATGTGTGTGTGTGTGTGTGTGTGTGTGTGTGTGTGTGTTCTCCGAATGATTTAACTTTTGTCAACAATCGACAGTACATTTTGTACTGTAACGGTCAGAAAGGAATTGCATATACATACACTTACATAGATAGATAGAGAGATAGATAGAAAGTCGTGTGCTTGTGTGTGTGTGTGTTTAATTAATATTGGGGGAATGTATATATATATATATATATATATATATATATATATATATATACATATATATACATATATATGTATATATATACATATATATACATATATATATATATATATATATATATATATATATATATATACATATATATATATATATATATATATATATACATGTGTGTGTAATATATATGTGTGTGTGTGTAATATATATGTAATATATGTGTAATATATATATATATATATATATATATAAGATGTACAATATAAACATATATACAGAGACAGATAGATAGATAGATATATTGATAGATATTCAGAAATATGCATTAACAGATATATATATATATATATATATATATATATATATATATATATATATATATATATATATATATATAGAGAGAGAGAGAGAGAGAGAGAGAGAGAGAGTTAACACTATATTTCATATATATTCC